>OX235276.1:5578581-5618528 GCA_944472155.2 Trichobilharzia szidati
CTCGTTTCCACACATGTACATAAGTGAAGGAAAGAAGTTGTGTGAGTAGTGTCTTGATATGATTATGAGCAATAGTTTGTGCTCGAAACGTCATCAGTTAATATAACTGTACAACACTGTGTGATTTATCACAATGAAATCTTAACCATTATGGAGCAGATTGATACACTTCTGTGAACAACGCCTAAACATGATTGTTTTGTCCATTCAGAGTAAAACGGAGCCGGAGAAACTAACAAGTAGACAATTTCTCTTTGATATATCTATATATATGTCCAAACCAAGTTCACCTTTGGATAGTTTGAAAATCTTTGGGCACTGGGTATATGATATTTATTATCATAAAAGTTCTTTTTGTATTTCCCAATGAATGAAAAACAAAACGATGTACTGTGTGATACTGAAACCAGTAGAAAAGGAAACTAAGAATGCTATAAAAGACTCGTAGAGTTAAAATCCAAAATAGAAAACAACGAAATTGGTAAAGATAAAATTGTGTTTAGCTATGATAATAACTCACTATATACTGGCATTCCCATTGCTGAAAGTCCTGATAGTACTTTGAGTTTACTAGAATTAGATAGACACAATTCCATCAGAAAGATGTCCACTGGACACCAGTGAAATAATTAAGAGCTTCAAAATTCTGTCTGGTAAGTAATTACCTTACATTTAAAGGGAATTTATATAGACAGACAAATAGTGTTGCTATGGGTTCATCAGTTTCCCCAATAGTCGCTGATCTTTTCATGAATACATTTGAAGATAACGTCTACTCAGACATACTCACACCGAAAATATGAATGCCAAAGATACGTTGTTGATACTTCCATTTTGCTAAAACGAGGTCTACACAGTTCATTCTTGTGGGAAGTAAACAGTGTATCTCCTAGCATCTAGTTTACACTTCGGAAGAAGAATCATAACTCAGTGACCTGCGTTCTCAAGACTTGGTTTGTAAGGGTTAGTTTTGTTTTTACGAGTTTGACCACGGATTGATATCAGTTAGAGAACCATTGAAAACCAACCAAGGAGTACTGGAGTGCTGGACAGCTGCTTCATCCTGGTTTGGGATTCATCGACAGTACGCACCCACCAGCACGGTTCGATCCTAGGACCTCCCGATTACAAGGCAAGCTAGCTCGTATACCATTCAGCCACTGGGACCTGCCTTCTCTTTCTAAACTGCCTAGTCAACAGGAAGCAAACGGATATTTCATTATACCCATATTCAGTAAGAAAACCCACTCCAACAAATATTCAGATCTCGCTCGGATCATCACTCCCCATCTTTGCAAATCTCTCAGTCGTTTCAAGTCATTTTAGACGCACAGAATCTTTGATAGCGGATGAGAACGAAAAAGGAGAAGAAGAAATATCAAACACTACTGGGATTCCCAAGAAAAATAACTACCTGCAGAACTTCATCAACAAAATCAACACCAACAACATTGAATATGATGGAAAGCGTATTCCGAAGACATGGGCCTCAACAGTTGTCATTCCATATAGATCACAAACATCAGACGATATCAGAAGAGTATTCAATAATCGCATCACAGTTTTTTCATAACGTCCGTCACATACACACAGACACAAGAAAGCAACCTCATCCAAGTAAAAGATCAAATCCCTAAGGATTCTCAATCTAATTGTGTCTATAAAATCAAATCTTCAGAATATGATGCGATATGCACTGGACAAACATCATCAGACAGAAATCAAGGTAATCAGAATAAATGATGAACACCGTAGAGCCGCCTCTGTGTGACCACCGAAAAATCCAGTTCAACTAGAAAAGCTTGAAAAATCATCAGTCATGAGGTTGTCTTCACGCTATAAAACAATCAGGCCACAAAATAGATTTTGACAATATTGAAATAATCTAGAGGAAAATTTCAGAAATCACAAAGGACATCTGCTATCGTTACAAGCACTTCGTACCCAATAGAATGCAAATTATCTAATGAATAGGAATGATGGACTGAAACAGAAATTGTTCCGGTTGTAACACCCAGCACATCCCCATGAAGTGACAAAATCAACACAAATATAATAGGTAGTTTCATTATGTAAACACACACCGTTGTTTTATGATTGTATACGCTTATCAAACGCAACAATCCACATACAAATGGTTTCTGTCATCCTCACCAATTGGTCAACTTGACGACAGCACAAATGGAATTACCTCAAAATTGAGATATTTTACATTCTGGTTGGATAATACGTTTATAAAGCCATTGCCATTAAATAACAAGACGTCAGTAAAAGCAACAGTATCGTTTTGTTTTTCATTCATTCGGAAATCCAAATCTGTGAATGGTAATTTCTCGCTGAATTTTCTCTCCACTGAACTCAAACGTAAGCAGGTGATATTGAACTGAAGGTGTTGTACAGCATATAGCTTCCATGACTCAATAGTCTCTACTAGATAAGGCTTTGGTGATTTGAAGCTAAATGTACTAGTAGCATCACCAATAACCCGGATGCATAAATGTAGGAATAACAATAAAAGTGACGATGAGAGATTACTCTTTGTTTAGAACCAAGATTTTAAAACAAAACCCATCAAAATGCTTACCGTCGTGCACAGATTGTATGTGTTCGTTTAAACTCTCCTTCCAACTGAAACTCTCCTCACAGTAAGAACAGTCATACTTGAAACCTGTGCGAAGGGGAAGGGGAAAGAGTACTGTTTACATTGTCTTGTAATAACTGAACTAACTGCTCAACAGTCAACCAATATGCATCTGTACACGAGTGTTGGCCAGAATACTTCACTGACCACCGTTCATTAAGTGGATCACAATATGGACTGACGACTGACATACTGGACCTTCGTGTAGAATTAAGTCTTGATATAGGGTGGTTAATTCAATGAAATCAACCTAGTAGAATATTGATAAGCAGTCAGTCTACTCAGCAATCTCCTCATATATAAATATGCAGCACACACATAATAAATACTGAACGCGTGCACAGCCTTATAGAGCTAACTGAGTGATAATGTCAAACTACTAAGTGTGCAGTATTTGCATGTATTTGACACTCAGAGCTTCAATGCTCAGAATGACTTCAAGCACAGTATACCAGCAGTAAGTGTGAAGCGATAGAAGAACTTTTCATCAAACAGACTTGACAATTTGATAATTTAAACATTTCAGCGAAAAGTGTATACAGATAATCACATGAAGTATTTATTAATCATCACTCACATGTGCGCATTGCTCTGTAATGTTTATCAAAGTCTGATTTGAAGGTGAATTTTGCACCACACTCTTCACACTTGTGCCCGATATCTGAGAGGTAAGTAGAAATTAAGAAATTAAAATCGATGCATACACCGGACACGAAAATTTAACTTGTCTTTGAATACAAAGAAATAATTACTAGATATTATTTCTACGACTGTGATACCGCCTACAAACATGGGTGTGATGGAGTGGATAATTGAATCTAGTGGATATATATTCAAAATCTGATCTGTAGTGAACGTTTTGCGAACCATACTATCAAGTCAAGTAGTCTTCTCCCCCCTCATCCAATACTTTTTCGTGGTAAGCAGTAATGGTACATCTTCATGGTGTGTTATCATGTTTTGATTTGATTACATTCACATTAGGTAGATCCTAATCCAGGTAACATTGATAAGGGAACAAAGAATTGACTCGATCTAGCCACCTCAGACGGTGGAGATCTACTAATTCATTGGCCGAATCACCCAATGCATCTGCAACTCTATATCTATCCAGCATTACGCAGTACACGCAGACACACACACACACGCAAACGCAACTTTTCATAGGTTCCTGAGTAATAATGAAAGTTGAGAAAGAAGCATTAAACTAGTCTTTTAATAAACAGTAACATGATAATCAGCCCTTGATTTTATATCCCTCTGTCTGTGATGATATGGAAATATGGTCAACTCAACCAACTGCTATCATGCTAGCTGCATAACAACAATCGTTATTGTATAACAGACATTCAATTGAAAAATAATATGTGACATGTCGTCAACAAGGAGAATAAACCAATCTGTGAATCGACTGAATCAAAGGTCGGTTGTGTATCACAAACAGGAGGAACAACCAGATGAGAAAGTGATAGGTGAACTTTTCCGCTCCTATTTCACACACACACACAGAGGGATTCAAAGACTCACCTGTTATGCACACCAGTGCAGTCTATATCCACTACAACAATGTTTCCTACGTTCGACTTCACTGATAAAAAAACCACCTGTCAACACTTCGGCAAGCGCAAATCGATGCAAAGGCACCTCGGAGGCTTCAACCACAGTTACAAGGGCGTTCCAGCCCACACATCTCATGCAAAAGGTATCTTTATCTTGATAAGTTTGACTGCAAAGCCTTGTAATGTGACCGCAACACAGCAAAAGCTTCCGGTGAGTCAGCTTTTAATGTCCCATCTCCCACTCAGTGCCCTCAATACCCATTAATGCTTGAAGGGTTAGTAAACGGGGTCAATCCGTTGTTTTTGGTTGACACAGGAGTATCATCCTACGTTATCTGCACAGGGTTCTTGCAGCAAATTGGAGCATGCCCTAATCCCCACATCAGTGAACAAGAAGTAGTCATCGCGATAGGAGCAGTTGTAAAGGTGACTGACGAAGTTTGTTTGCCAGTCGCCATGTAACATTTCGCCTGTACTCACTCCTTTATTGTCTGAGCAATAATAACATGGGACATTACATTAGGTGTTGCAGTTTTGACAGAGCAGGGAAGTCTAGTGGACTTAGAGTGCCTTCACACCAAATTGGATGTACAGAATGTCCAAAACTTCATTTTCTCACTTTTGTGCTCCAGCGACTCCATGTTAGTTAGATAGTACAGACCTTTCTCCGTCTCTACATGGAGCTGTTATTCAAGCCCTACCCTTCTCTACACAAGAATTGAGGGGATAATTAAATGACAATTCTAACGTATTATTTGTGACAATGCTGTTATCCAGATGTCCAGGCTGAAGTGGACGGAAGAGGACACACACACTAAAAGCAGAAGGCTTTAGATAATGAACCACATCTCCATAAACAATCAGTCGCTGGTTTGTGTATATAGATTAAGACTAACTTATTATATGCGCCAACTACACAAGAAGAACAATAATAAAGAGGTGAAATATGAAAGAACTAAATACATCAACACTTACATACCTTCATGAAGTTTTTGGCGTATCTGTAGTCCTTTGTATGTTTTCAGTTGTTTGTGACACGTTACACACTCGTAAAGTTTGCCTTGTGACTAAATGCAGTAATAACAGTATATCAAGAAGCATTACTTTCCTATAAGAACATTTACAAATATACAACCAGTGATATCTGAAAATTCCTGGACTATATTCTATCCCTCGAAATATCCTCATCAGATCGTATTAGGCTGTGGTAAATTTCACATATATGTGTCGTAAGCACAACAGTAGAATACTCAACCAACCATGCATGTGGTTCGGGCTTTGGTCCTAAGCCGACGCATTCTTTTACCTCACCAATTCACTATTAAGCGTGATAAAGAGGGAAGGTTGGACATGAGGCTAGGAACCCCATTCCGTGAAAATTAACACCACTGCTATCGAAATTTCAGACCTCTAGCTTGAAGCCCTAAGTTTCACTGGGAACGAAAAGGAGTAAAATAAATAAAAGTCATTTTGTGGGGATTTGGTTTCTTTCAAGTTTGAACACAGTTCGATATAAATTGGAAAACCATTGGAAACTGGTACTGAAGAACTGATTTGCTGCTCCTTCGTTTAAGCAGTTCTCTAACTGACACCAATCCCTGCGTGGTCAAACTTGAAATGAATCAAAGCCCCACAAACTAAATCTTGAAAATTATTCCAATGCTCGCTTGTGACTAGCTTCAAGACGGAATTGCCTGTCTCCAGTTCCAGTGAGAATTTGTGACCAGTGGATTCCACTGGGAACGTAAAAGAGTAAAAATAATAATTATAGAATGAAGTTTCACGTATGAGAATTGCAAACATATGGCAAAGCCACATGTGTTTGACACTTTTCCATAACATCGAATTTATCCATCACCAGCCTGATTGACTAACCGTTTCATACTCTTCAAAATGATTTCATTGTTCACCAACAAACAAATATTATCATACAATGAAACAATTATTGAATATCTTTTAACAACTAACCTTCGTGTTTAACTCGAATGTGTTCTTTAAGATGACTTTTCCGTGTGAATTCTCCATCACACTGTTCACAGATCATTCTTTCTAAAAGTAAATATTCACAGGACACAACACTGAAAGTTACAAGTGTTTCATAATTATGAGTCAAATTAGTTGGTCATTGCGATGATAAATCGAATCATCTTAATTAACCGAAGGGAAGCTATCGTAACACATAAGCAAATGAAGAAATTGACACCTAGATGAAACAGTCGTCATATTGTTGACAGTGACATTCGATCATGTGAAAAACTGTGCACCAAATAACAAATTACGCCTTCAAATTGAATTGGCCAGCTACTAGACTTCATAATTTGCATTTATATTAACCGTTTCAATGCATCGAGACAGACTGTGCAGATTTAACGGACAAACTAACAATAGGGTCAAATTAAAAGTTTCAGTTTTAAGAATAACTATCTACTACATGCAAACTCGACAAAATAACTGACCGTTGTACTTCACATGCAGTTAACCAAACACCACAAAGATCTAAACAACCTTACAAATATGGAAATGCGAAATCTGGCGATAACTAACCGACTGGTGAACACGGAGGATTCGTTAAAGTCTATCGTAAGACTCTAATTCTGAGCTAATCGGTCAATATTTTCTATCATTTTAGACGACATCTCAACCTGTCTAGATCACCACCAAAAAGGGGAACGCACATCTGTGGTGAGAGCTGCCTGCGAGCCAAAGATGGTAGACAGTAATTGACGTCAATGTTTATGTCCCCAATATTGGTGGTGGGAAAATGGGAACAAAAGCTTTGCGTAGGCGGATACAGTTAGCATATAGATGATCTGACACAGCCGCAAGAGATGCAGGGTTAACTTTCTGTGAGAAACAACCAATACTAAAAATAATCTACAGTGATGTACATTAAAATCTATAAATATGTGTTGATTTTCCTTAATAAACTATCTGTTGCCTGACCCTTGTCTTCACCTGTTACACATCTAAAAATTCCTCTGTAGTCTTGTCAGTCAGAAATGAAATGCAAATCACCAACAAACTGTGGGTTTTGGTACAAAGCTATAGTGGGAGATCAAAGAAGTTTGTCATATCAACTGGAACTAAGCCGTTTCCCTGTTAACAACCCATTTGTTTATCCCCGCGGATTGACAAAATATCAATGCCTCACTTATTGTTCTACCGATCGGCAAAACTCCCCTTCTCTCCATAAAACTTACCAGTTGGAAGCTCATTTTTTTATTGCTCTATCATGAAACAAATTTCAAGAGAAACTCAACGTACATTCATAGACTGCTTCAATAGTATAAAATACGAAGTATAGAATACACGTATCACTAGCAAAAAATATAACCTGCTTGTCTGCACAACGCTTTTTTATGCCACTGCCTGAAGCAGTCAAACAGATGGGTAATCGTGCTCCAACCTGTACACGTAATGCGGTTCAGCTAATTTTACAAGCGTATAGATCAGCCTTAAATACAGCCGAGAACTATCTCTCATTGCATGAAGGTGACTGTGTACAATAAATGCACATGAGTCACTCACAACTTACAGATAATACTTTTAAGGTCAGTGATCCCTGTGAACGAGTACACGGGTGACTTTGAATGGACGAGACAAATGTCAATGCCATTTAAATAAATCATAAAATTTTAATTGCCTACTAATCTTCTTGTTTATACACCCCTACTGAGATTTATTTATTTGATGAACGAGTGTTTACTAAGTGCACAACTGTTCAACTCCACCCCAAAAAGTATGGTGAAGGCATGTAGATGACAAAACACATCAACTCGAAGGTGGAGACTATTCAATTCACTTATGAACTAGAAAGTCGTGAAGGTGAGCTTCCAATGTTAGATTGTGCTATAAAATCGCGATCATATTTCGTTTTAAAGCCAGCTATGCGACTAGAAACAATCAATTACTCACCAGGTTACTTGACTGAGGGAGGACACTAATGCAGTGGTGAGCACGAATACTCACAATGAGTACCTCAAGACTGAATTCTCACGAAAACCAACAGATTTAAACAAACTTCCAGTTTCGCAAACAATAACCGATGATGTTACTAAGAAGTGTTGTCACCGATTCTCATAAGCCGATAGAAGTTTGCTTTCGTTATCCAAAATGTCTTCTTCGACACTAATGTTCAACCAATATCCAATATCCTGATTACGAGCTAGTATAAACCAGTGATTTCTTTGAGCTCGCTTCTTGATTGTAAGGTAGAGGTTCCAGATCTTCGGTGAACTTATGCTTAGTAAGTCCCGTCACTCGACTGCTTTGGTTCTGGTAGACTCCAAGAGGAGTGGTGCGAAGATGCGTCAAGATTGTGGTTTGTATTGTGCAGTATGTTAGGACTGAGTTGCTGCCGTGAATGGAGTTTGACCTAACACCCGTTGGTCATTCGGTGTAGTCATAAAAGCAGAATAGTAATAATTATAATAATAGGTTGTAGTGCAGATAATATAGGTTGAGATAAGTGAAATAATACAGGTGACCTAAGGAAAAGATAGAGTAGTCGGTACAATGAGAGAAGACAGAACGGGTCGTGGGGATTTAGCTTGTATGCCCATCCATTGGCAGTGTGGTTTCCAATTTTAAGAGGATAAGCCATTGAGACACAAACCATGCATTTCTGCATGATTGTCCAGCTTCCGCTTAAAAGTCTCCACAGATGGCGCTGTAGTTACGGCCACCGGTAAAGCGTTCCAGAGACGGCAAACTCGAAGCGAGAAGAAATGTGAACGCACTCGAGTCTTTGGTCTTTGGTGTGCTATCCTTATCGGGTTACCTCGTGGAAGCCTATAATCACTTAATGGCAGAATGCTTTTATTAGGGTGGGTCTGGTCATTAAGATCTTATAGACGGTGATGAGGTCTCCCCTGTGACTAAGGTAACTAAGTGTGAAAATACTTAATTTCTTCAGTCTTTCCCCATATGATTTGCTGCGGAGGCCGATCACCCATTTTGTCGCTCGTCTCTGGACACTTTCTAGAATGTTAGCATCCCTTTTGAGTAGCGGAGGAGCAATGATATTATGCACCTCAAGGAGTGGCCTCACGTATGTCGTATACAACCTTAAGAATTGTTCGGGAGTAAGAGCTCCCTGCTGCCTATGCATTAAGTGTAAAGTTGCGTAAGCTCTGGCGACGTCCCTCGTGTAATTTACACTGGTGTCTAGCTTTTCTGTTAAAATAAGACCTAGGTCGCGTTCTGATGGCACACAACTCAAGCTCTGGCCACCAAGGGTGTAATTAACACTCTGTGACCTGCCGGAATGAAGTTGCACTACTTTGCACTTCTTTAGGTTGAAAGGCATTCCGTTAGCCAGAGCCCAGTTTCCCAGAGTTTGCAGGTCAGCCTGCAATCTGTCTGAGTCTTCCGATGAGTTTATTGCTCTCCAAATCTTTACGTCGTCAGCGCAAAGAAGCGCAGAGCAGTTCAGTTGACAGGGTAGATCGTTGATAAAAATCAAAAACATCAACGGCCCTAAGATAGAACCCTGAGTAACCCCTGATGCCGAGGTGTGCCAGGATGATCGGATGCGGTTGACTTTGGTGCAGAATTCTCTCTCGCCTAAGTAATCTTTCAGCCATGCGAGAAGTGCTCCAGAAACACCCGCTTTGCTTATTTTGTGAAGGAGCAGACCATGGTGAACTGTTTCGAATGCTTTCGCAAAGTCGAGAAATATCACATGGACGGGTACCTTTACGTCCCAGGATAGTGTCCAATTGTTCCAAGCTAGTAGAAGATTCGTCACACAGGATCTTCCCCTCCTGAAACCGTGCTGTGCTTCATGGAGTAGGTTAGTCCCGTCGAAGTATTTTCTCATGTGGTCGTCAATGGGACTTTCCGATATCTTCGATATCACTGGAAGTAGCGCAACTGGTCTGTAACTGGTCGCATTCTGCCGGTCACCACCCTTGAAGATAGGGGATAGGATGGCTCGTTTCCATTCACATGGAAGTTTCCCTACATCAAAGGAGTGTTGAAACAGATCATTTAGGGGTTGGCAGAGACTTTCTGAACATTGCTTCAGGACGGATGGGCTTATGTCATCGCAACCTGCAGACTTTCCCGAAACCAATTTTCCCTATTTTACGAGTACCATAGCCGGGGTGATTTGAAATGTACCCAGCAGGTTTTTGTACGTTGGTTTTGCATTGTAATCTTGATGTTTTTTGGGGGTAAAATCCTCGTTACTGTTCAGTTGCCTGCGAAAGGCTAGACTGAATGTCTCTGTCATTTGAAGACTAGTAAGAGATGTCCCATCAGAACCCACTAGATTGCAAGCTCCCTGGTTGGTTGGTTTTCTTTCAGACATAAACCTGTATAGGCTTTTGGGGTTCACGAGAAGCTTATTGGCGAGGTTTCTCTGAAATGTCCTTCTATCACTCCGGACTCGTATGTTACATCGATTCCTGAGTTCAAGGTACACTTCATGTTCTGGTTGACTCTTCGATAGTCGCCACGCAAACCAGGCTTTTCGCCTCACCTGAAGAAGGCGTTGCGTCCCCCATTTTAGCCATGAACGTTGGTTCCTAGCTTTTGGTGTGACTAAAGGAACAGTGTCTGAGACCGCCTGGTGAATGATCTCCTTTACCACTCCCCAGTGTTCTTCTACTGTTAGCTCTGTCCAGTTTTTAGGCCAATTTGCTTCAGACAAAAGTCTTCGCATTTCGGTGTAATTGACTTTGTTATAACACAGATAGGGTTGTGTATTGTCCCACTGTAAACGCTCGCGGAGGACTATGTCGAATGTTATGACCGCGTGATCACTACTACCTATGGAAGTCGTGATCTGAACGTTTTCCACTAGTAGCTGGTCACTAGTGAGCACATAATCCAGTCTAGAAGACTTCCTGTCTGAGCCCCATCTAGTATCCATTCTGACATTTTCAGTGAATCCAGCCTCCCTGGTGGTATGCAGCAGATTTCGATCAAATCTATCATGGGTATACCCCGTCATCAAGTTAAGAGATGGGGCATTGAAGTCTCCAGCTATGATAATTTGATCATAACCCATGTCTTGTGTCGCTGAAATTGTATTCAACAGTACCTGGTTGTGGTCTGCTCCACATGAAGGTGATCGATAAATGCTGCCCACTAGATATTTACAGTACCCAACGGTGAAATGGCACCATATGGAGTCAGGGAGCTCAATGAGGGGAGGGTCCATTGCGTGAACACATCTGAGCTGTTTGTCGACGTATATGGCGACTCCACCTCCTTCTTTACGCTCCCTATCTCGCCTGACTAGGACTATATCATTTATACTGACTTCACTGTCTGCCACCGTAGGGGTTAGCCAGGTTTCCGTCAGTATTATGATTTTGGAGTTCAGCTGTGATTGTAGGTATTTAAGTTCAGCTATTTTGCCTCTTAGACCTCTCACATTACTGTACAGGTAACTGGTAGTCAGTCTCACCACGTCCCCGTATTGGGGGGTGGTTGACGTGATGTGGGCTGTCGGTTGAGGAGTTATCCTACGAACTAGTTGGCCGATTCCCCGGGAACCGGCCTGTTGGCGTTTTTTTTCTTCTGATTCAATCGGAGCACTTGGATGACACTGGCTATCATCGTCCGTGCTGCACCGCTGTATTGTGACTAAGGGTTGGGGATTTTCTTTGAAAACGCTTTGTTCTCTCCTTTGGATACGAGGCCAGCTCTCGCAGCAGCGAATGTGTCTGCTAACCTTGTCTTTGGTCTCGTGCCATCTCTGGAGAGCAGTAGTCAAGTGGTCTCGGGAGCTGAACTTGACGGCTAACAGACGTGGCGTGTTAATTGACATAAGGTGAGTGGGTCGAGGCAGTCTATAAATAGAGACAGCCCCTGAACTTCCCAGAGCCATCTGGGATGCCAACCATCTCCATTGCTGTACATCGTGACAGTGCTTCTCGCAAGCGTTCCCAGTTACCAGTTCGAGAATGCCGTGAACAACCATGGAGGCAGAAGGAATAAGCTCTGGCGACTCCCTCGCCATCTGTCTTTCCTTCCATGGCCTGTTTGGCCTAGCACGTATATTTCAGGCCCTCCCTATAGAAAGGACTTGAGAAGTCAGTAAACCTTTTTCGACATCCTCGGTAGAGCCTAGTGTTACCCTCAGTGGGGATGGTTTGTCTTGAGGAGCAGCAGTGCCCCTATACAATCTGCATAGTTTTACTGGTTGGATGTCCAGACCCAGTGTGTTACACGAGTTGGACCACTTTTTCTGATCAAACAGGGCCCTGCTTTCCAGCAGACTACTGCTACAGTCTGGTACATTAAGGAGGATTACGCAGTTTGATCTACTAGCCGTGGATTTAGGTTCGATCCTCACACATTTGTCATCCCCTTTAAGACAGTTTTGTTTCGTTTGGTGCTACTGGATATTATTGTGTGTCTCATTGCCGTGGCTATTATTACTGGCAGACGATAAAGGTCTTTTCCCAGCGACAGATACCCCTGGTGCTCCAGCCTCTGTGTCTGGGGCAGTTATGGCAGGAATTGCAAGTTTAAACGGTATGGATTTTGCTATCCCCGATTTACGTGCAATTGTGCTGTTTTCCGGGTTGGTGGGAGTAGAACGTTTCACGTTTTTCCCTGATACGTCTAAGCCATCTTTGGCTTTCAGGGGGCTACACGGGGCTGCATTAGGACGGCAACTTGGGCATATGTACCAGAACCATGGGCATGGGTTCTTATGCATAAAATCGAACTCCGGTGTCGCATCTACAATGAGTCCATTGCTTGCAAAAGTTGCATTCGAAGGCAGAGTCTACTTGTTCGACAATAGAGTCGCAGACCTTGCAATCGTCTGCCTTTTTGGGGAACGTTTTTGTCGTCTTGCGACGTCGTGGATGTTTCTTTTCGGCCCTCCTGTTTGTTTCAAGGCCTACTATGGAGATGGGTGTTATACTATTCCCACTTTGTGCAGATTTACCACCCGGCTCTATTAACCTAGTCGTATTAACAGGGATGAGGCTACATTGGCTTGGTTGACTTTTCACAATTTCACTGTAGGACTGTGGCGACATGGGCAATCTGTCCACTCAGGGAATATTTACCCTGGTCTTCAAGACCGGTATGCGAGAGTCCATCACCTTCACCTGTTTGCCTAATTTGGCTGAAGCCCTGGTGACTACGGTGTATGGTCTCCCATTACTTATCTTAGGGTGAGAATCTACTGTCATATTACTCCTAAATTAATACCGAAGATTAAATAAAATGAAACAGTGGAGTTGTTTTGTCCAATAAACAGACAGCAAAAGACAATAGAAAGCACAGAACAGAAAGATAAAGTATATAAGTAAAAGCTTTTGACTTTACCCGTAACTTTTGGGTTATTCGGCTTCACAACAATCACGTAACAGACCAACAAGTCCTGTATATTTGAAAGAGTGAGGAGAAGGTCAAGTTTCCCAAACGAATCATTCACAAAAGTGGATATTTCCTGTTAGAGAGGAAAATGCACGTCGTGTTCGAAGCGCGCGCTACGAGTTCGGAAAACAACAGAGGATTCAGATTCGGATGATAAGGATAGAAGGCTCTTGTTGCCTATCTTAATCCTCGCGAGATATATCTCTGCAGAGATCCAGTTTCTCTTTGAAAGTGTTCACCGATGGACCTGTTACTACTGAATCCGGTAAGGAGTTCCAGTCGTTGACCACTCTGTTAGAGAATCTTAACCCCAGACGTATTTTATTCGACCTCGATTTGATCACCTTCTTCTGCTGACCCCGTAAATGTATCCTAGAGAAAGAGAAACGGTTTGAAAGGTCAATCCCTAAATCACCCTTGAATATACGGTAAGCCAAAATTAAGTCGCCTCTCCTCCTTCGGTATGATAACGGGAAGAGATTGAAATGCTCCATCCTCATGTCATAAGGGAGGTGTGAGACACCACTAAATAATTTTGTTCCTACCCTCTGTACTCTTCCCAGGATATGTGCCTCCTTTTTGAAACATGGACTCGCCGCTTGTATCCAGCATTCTAGATGAGGCCTGACATATGTTGCGTAGAGTATTTGGAACATACCCTAGTCTAATCATTTGAAAGCCCTTCGAATTGCCCATAGCATTCGAAAAGCCTTAGCTGCAGCTGCATTTCAACTTGCAGTTGTTTTCAAATCATTGCTGACAATGATTCCTAGGTCCTTCTGTTCGTTAACATCAGGTAGTTCTGTGTCCCCTAGGGAGTACGACGTATAAGACTTCTGTCCTAAGTGCATTACCGTGCTTTTCCTAGAATTCATTTTCAAACTCCACAGGTTCGACCACTCGGCCAATTTATCTAGATCAGTTTGTAGGGCCAACCTATCCTCGTTATTATTTACATTTTTCCAGATTTTAATGTCATCCGCAAATAATAATGAAGATGAGGCAAGAATCCCCGGTAGTTCATTAACGTATAACAGGAATAACAAGGGGCCTAATACAGTTCCCTGAGGTACTCCACCGGATACTGCTTTCCATCCTGATAGTACACGGTTAACTCTAACATTCTGCCTTCTATCCATTAGGTAATCCCTAAACCACTCACATAGGCATTGGTCTCGTCCGAAACCTTTAAGTTTACTAAGGAGACCTAACTGGGATACTTTATCGAATGCCTTGCTAAGATCGATAGAAACCACGTCCAACAGAAGGCTTGTCAGGCAGGGTCGTCCTGATCGAAATCCATGCTGTTCCACAGCTGGTAAGCCATGTTTTTCAACATAAGCAAATAGCCGATCCCTTATAATAGCTTCCAATACCTTTTCTTTAATGCGTGTCAGACTTACCGGCCGGTAGTTAGATACCAATTGCCTGTCACATTCTTTGAAGATAGGGCTTATAATGGCATCCTTCCAGTCCCTGGGTAGCTTAGCCTGGGTCAGGGACATTTGGAAAATCTCCGTAAGTGGAATATATATTATATCCGCCAAGGACATTAACAGTTTAGAGTGAAGTCCATCAGGCCCAGGTGATTTACCTGGCTTTAAGTTAGACAGTAGTTTGAAGACCTTTATGTGCTCTATCACAACTGAGGGCATCTGAGTGGCGATGGCAGTGACCTCGCCATATCTCTTGGTGATACACTGAGACAGGAAGACGTCACAGAAGTATTCAGAAAGGTCTTCAGCCTTTCCTTCGTCTGACTCAGCCGCTTCTCCACTAATGCTTATGAGTGACGGTATATCACTGCTAGTTTTAGTCCTACGTTTAATATACGAGTAGCCATTTTGGATAATGAACACAATCTAGTACTAGCCGTCTCTCGTACTCTATACGACTCTTGTTAATCACATACAGAGATTTTGAATTTCGCGGTAGTCTTTCTGGAAATTTTCCTTCCCTATCATAATAAATTGGTCCCATAAGTACTTCCTTCGTCTTAATAGCCTCCATATTTCACCAGTAATCCAAGGTGGCTTATGCGATAGCTTTCGAGGAGTGTCCCAAAGTATAAAAGGTGAAGTGATACAATCTAGTGTATTCCTAAATCCCACTCAAGCTTCCTCGACAGTCCGACTTGTATCAACTGACCAGTCAACTGCAGTTGCTGCGTTCCGCATTCCCTGCATATCCGCTTTCCAAATGTTCGGACGAGCAGATTTCGACCTGTGTATGAGAGGATGAATCCTAAACATAAAAGCAATGAATATGTGGTCACTGCTGTCAAGCGGCGGAAGGCATCTAGTGTTACTAACGTCCTCCTTCTGGTATGTTAATACCAAGTCTAGAGTAGACGGATCGTGTTCAGGGTGATGCCGTGTTTGTGCATGCATATGTTGCACGAGTGCACATTCAAGCACTGTCACTGTGAGATTCTTCCCAATTAATATGTGGAGCATTAATTAATTAATCAATTAATAAAGCACAGTTATTCGGTCGTAATATCATAGCTAAATAAACCAGTGCTGAATAAAGCGCTAGTATATCCTCTAATGGTAAACCCTTCGATGTGGCTATTGTTTGTGTTGTAGGCCAATTTTTCATATGACAACATGACAACATTTGCACATTGTCATCGGTAAATTCACATGGGACTAAACGTGTATGAATTAACTGAGCACAGTTATTCAGTGCACCATTAATTGATATTTGTTTAAATGCTACCGCTGATTCACTTCATCATGTTGGTCTTTCATTGTAAGTTTATTATTATTACTGATAATGATAATCACTTTATTCTAAGCATGAGTAATTTTTTAGAGAAAATGTAATCCTCAACAATTTTATATTGCTTCAAGTTTAACCACGGATTGGTATCAGTTAAAGAACCATTGGAAACCAGCACTCAAGTACTGGAAGGTTGTTTCGTCAGCCTAGTTTGGGATTCATCTTCAGTACATACCCACTCCACTGTGGTTCCCACCTAGGATCTTCCCGTTACACGTCTAGGTAGCTTGTAAACCAGTCGGCCACTGGGATGTGACCCGACAGACTAACTCTTGAAAATTTATCTTGTGCTCTCTAATGACTGGCTGGCTGCAGGCGGACAAAGTTGACTGGAGTTCTATTGAGAAGTCGTGATCACCAGTGGAGTCCATCAAGTGGTCGGGAGTGAGGACAAATACTCACCAGCGATGATACATTGGCTGGTAGTAATAACGCTGAAATCACTAATTGGTAGAGGTTTGAATTTATGGGTGACCACTGAGTCAGATCCAAGTGGCCGAATGGTCTACCAGCTTGCTTTGTAGTCGCAAGCTCCTGGGTTGAACCCCATCGTGGTGGGTGTGTACTGACGATGAGTCTCAAGCTAGACTGATGAGACAGTTGCCCAGTTCTCCAGTGCTGGTTTTCAGTGGTTGTCTAACTGATATCCATCCGTGATCAAATTTGAAACAAATCAAGTCCCTAAAATCTGACTCTTGAATAATTATTATTATTATTATAGTATTAGTAATGCATAATAAATCTTTGAAAGGGGTTATTGCATAACCCATAGACAATGGGTGACTTGACCATTTTTAAATATTTCTTTGTGAATGTAATTAAAGTGTGGTTTTACGTGATATAATTCATTGGTCTTGAATGCAAGATGGTAATCTATATCCCACTTGTTATTAAACTTGTATATATATATATCAACCAAACTGGATTGGCTTATGTGCTTATCTCTGAATCAAGTGGATTCCATCCCGACTTCGAATCTTGCTCCACTTGATCAACTGGATAATATCACTGCTGATCATATGACAATGCATTTTATGAATAGTTTGAATGATATACGCTATTAACAAAAGACTACCGATTTTGAAGTTTTTCTATTCAACAGCTATTACTAACGGTGGTGATAAAACCTCGTCATCGAGGTACCGTCCGACATTGAGTCGTTAAGCAATGGCATTATTCTCATCTGTTCAGTTGCAGATATCTCCAAACAGCACGGATATAAGATGCTCTTGTGACATTTGCCAGCTTACTATCATTCATGGGGTAGACGGGATATCCGGCTGGCTGTCGATCAAAGGACGTGTCCACTGCACAGCAGCAGTTCGCGTTGTCTCTCTATGGCTATGAGATGTGGCCACTGAAAAAGGGAAATATACAAAACATACTTGCTGTTTCTAATCACCGGTGTTAAGTAGCATGGTATAGTGAATAATACTGATACTAGACAAAAATGATCGCAAGCCAATTCTCTTGAACTTAATTTCGTTAAACACATTCCTATTAATACTGTGATGTATGTAAGTATATGCCATAAACATTAGAATGGGAAAAGCGTATGGTTACTGTTTTAACCTGTTTCTTTACACCCACACAGAATACCATCTGGATCTTCACTATCACGTGATTTAATTCGCCTACCCTACTTACCACTAGACGGGACATTTCCACAGTCAATGAGTGATGTTCATCGTATCAGTGCTCCGGTGACAGCACTTAGTGATCTACGAACACTATTAGGTATGTCTGGTTTTCGACGTCTAGTCTCATTATTGGATCCAAAAACTACAAAATGTCGACTGGCCTATGATTTATTGAATGCAGCTTTAGAACGAGATCAACGTCAACGTCAGTTTAATCAATATCCTCAATCGAATCGTCATGATACTACTACAGCTAAAGATTCATCTGTCGGCAATACATCGTCATCAGCGTATTCATCATGTTTAACTACTGAAACAGATTTAGATAATCTATTTGAATTAATCGATGGACTGTTGACAACTGATCCGAATACATGTGAAGATGTGAATGAATTCACGGAAACACAAAGTTTAATAGCTGGTATCCTTCATACGCGGTACGTCCAACGTTTGCGTTACATTTTGCGTGATTCGTTACATAAAATTTATCTTGTTGTAATCCTTGCACAAGTCCTCTACTACTTCCATACCTATAACTATTAACTCTCATATCAAATAGTTATGGTTAACCAAAGTAAAAAGCAGCGAACTCAATCCCCTGTAAAACTGATGACTAATTTTAAGTCGTTGATTGCTACATCAAGCAACATACTTCCTACAAATGGTTATAGTGAGCCACAAAACTCACTTGTATGTCGTAAGCGTCGAGCTGAAACTGAGGATAAAACTGCACTGACAGCTAGTATTAGCACTACTCCCAAAAACTCAGTACCCTCTGCTCATACAGAAACCCTCCCTACACCTTATGTGCTTATCGAAAAGCTCCAGCCTTCAAGCTCTGTTTCAGTACTATCTTCAGAAATAGAACTTCTAAAGTTGTCTATAGGAGAACTTAAGGCCGAGTTAAGGGACTTAAAAAACAATAAGTCAGTAGATCCTGGAATTTCCGATACCAATACCAAAATCTCCAATTTATCAGGTCAGATCAGTGATATCAGACTGCAGGTCTGTGAACTGACACCTTTAACTATTCTCATGAAAACTGTAGACCTTAACAAACTTGACAGTGAATCGATATCTAAGGTGGATAACCTAATTAACTTTGTTACTACAGAAGTAACAAAACGACTCGATGCTAAACTAAATGCTATTGTCTACAACGTTCCGGATAATGAGGCACTAAAAAAGGTACAGCGCATCCTACTTAGTGAGGCGATAATGCCCAACTCCAAGACTAAGTGCTATAGGCTGAAGAAGAATCAACATGAAAAGTGTTGTCCTATTCGTTTTCAGTTCGAAACACCTGCTGAGGCCAGAAAATTTATCCACTCCCAACACACCTCACTGCAAGCCAGAAATTATAAACTAGTAAAGGTTGCGGTGGACAAGACCGTCATAGAAAGGCGCGTATATAATTATCTCACCGAGTCTAACTGTGGAATAAACAATAGGACATTGCAAGCAGCAATTATACCCAACCCTTTGAGAGATACCGTAGAATCCACCGCACCACCCCTCTCTAACCACACAGAATTATCTTCTCAGAGAGCGACACCAACCAAAAGGCCGCTAAATTGTAATCAAATAGCCAATAAAACTATACCACCTACCACCGTAGATTTAGACATGTCACTAAATAATCCAAGAAAAAAAGTCAAAATCCCCAGAAACTTGACCCTTTCCTCTCCTAGCCATAAGTCCATTGGTAAAAAAGAGAAGAATATGACCCCAAATCATGCCAACAACAACAATGGCAGTATAAGTAAGCCCACATTCCCCACGGTCAATAGTATTGGCACCCACAACGTGCGAAATAGCACCACGGCCCACACTGATAACCAACGCCCAAACAATGCCACCCTCAAGAGTACAAGTGACAATAGTCAGAACTCGACCACCAACAACTCAGGGCATTCACAGTATGGCACGCTAATAAATTTTGATCGGATATACGGTACAAGTCTGCTGGGAACTAACCCACAAAGCAGTACATTCGAAACCCTTACAAGGACACCACTAGTACCTAACAATAGATGGAATAATAGACCATGGTCTTCACAAGGTCCCAATCATTTTTTATCCCCTGCGTCCCTGTCAGCGTTGAAAAAACAGCTGGTAGGGATGCTAACACTCCTAAACCACTAGTGCTGGCTCCCCCTTTGCATGAATGTAGGAACAGTCTAGCTCACCCGCATCCACTAAGCACACTTGGTACATGCACAAGTTTAGGTCAAATTAAGATCCCTACCCCCGTTTCTAGCTTTACTAAAAATAAAAATGCCTTAGGCTATAGCACATCCAGTACTCCAACGCTCAATTCTTCACCGAAAACAGCACACACCAACTCGATAGACATAGATGAGCATGATGTTGAAACTCCTCTCAACATAGGGTCGTCATGTCAAACAGTACTACTGGGTGCTGAACCACATTCGGGGCTGATTGACGAACTTAAGTACTTCAAATGCTATTTCAAATCTCATCTTTACCTAATCCTCATAAATGCTAGATCCGTTCTAAATAAACTACCGATGCTCAGAGCACTCACAGTAATATATAACTAACTTGGCGCCTCGTTCGAAGTTTGTCGTTTTTTTCCGCGTGGTTTTCGTTTTTATTATTCTCTCTAGTACTCCCACTTTTCAGGATATATCCTTAGTGTCACCGATTACTAATACAAATAGAAATATTTGTGTTATATCTGAACTTACCTTTATAGTCACAGGATATTATCCTTGCTACTTTTACTGTTTCAGATTACTGATTAAGGTATTACCACATCGAGCATCTGACTCTCAGTGCCCATATTACTCCTGTCTTTTGTTTTGACATAAAATCAAACAACCTAAGTCTCATATACTTGCAGTCCGACAGTTCTGTATTGAATTTATACAAAATGCCAGTTAAGCTATCGAAGCGTCGTGCTTCATTATCGGCTGAAAACTTCAGCAAAAGACATAAATCTAGCAAGCCTAAACAGCATGGCACTACACTTTCCCCTGATCTGACACAGGTGCTAAATATGTCAAAATCGGATATCATTACCTCTTCACCTTCTTGCGTTATAAATGATTTTATCAGGGATATTTGCAATAGTACAGGTTGTGAGCCAAGCATTTTGGACTCTTACCAAGTCACACTAGCTGTTAATAAAAAGCCTGACACTGGCTCCTCTGATGTGGTTGAATCTACACCCTCCATTTGCCATACTCAGGATTGTCAGTCAGAAGGTCCGAACACACATGTGGCCTCACTATCATCGATACATACTAATATCAAATCTTTTGACTGTGTCAAAAGAAATGTTAACTCCCCCAAATGCTTAGTAACCTTAGACGTTGACCTTGATAATCATTGCAATACACAGGCAGATTTACTGTCATCTAGTTCCATTCAATTGGATGCTTTTGAGCAGGCTACACATATGCCGGCACAGAGGGCAGAATGCAGCACCACCGCTACTGTTAACGATAAAGCCCCCCATCGCAAGAATTTCCATCGGTCATCAGTAACCCATGGACACCAACCTAATGCCAAATTTGAAAAAACAAATTGCTCTTTGCCTACGCAAAACACATCCAACCAATCCAATAGCCTGGATAGCACAAACATCCTTCCGTTAGTCCATGATCTCTTACCCCTTAGGTATCTGATAAAGCCTGCTGACTATCCTGACTATGATACGCTACAGTCTTGTGAGAGAATTATAGACCATATTTCCACGGAAGTGATCAAACGGGTTCAGTGCATGTATAATGCAATTGTTTTCAATGTGCCCGACAGTACGAACATTAAAACACTGAAAAACGCACTTCTAAAGGCATGCGAAATACCAGATTCCCATTGTACCTGCAAACGACTGCGTAAATCTTCAGCTAATACATCTTGTCCAATAATGTTCGAGTTTAATAGCATTGTGGATGCTAGTCGCTTTGTAAATAACCAGCATCTCTTTAGGAAAGCAAGTAGCTTTAAAAATGTACGTATTATTCACGACAGGACACCAATCCAGCGTCGTGCCAAACAAAGTATCCCAGCAGATGAAATAAATAACCAAAAGGATACAACCGGCCCCACTGATGTCAATACAAAACACCACCTAAACCTTAAAAGAAGTCCTCCACCTAGTGACCCTAAAATGAAGCTTGATATGGTTACCAATACTAAATCTAGTATTTCTCCAGTTGTTAAACAACCTAAAAAGCACTCAATTGCTGCAAAAGATATCAATAAAAATCTCACTCGCCATGCTAGAACTATCGAAAACCCTTGTAATATCTTCACATCTAGCTCTAAGATTCCGAATAAAAATGTAAGGAACAAAACTCTTATGCCTGGCATACACTCCGTCAAGCCTGATTCAGCGTCTCCTATTACTCATACGCTTAAATCTCCCAAAAGGACGTCTCTGGTATCAAATAGAACTGACACTAGTCAACCTATCTCATTCTCTTTTCCTCACCATTTTAATACAACCAGTTGCAGCTACCCAACTTCTACTATAAGGTTGCGTAATACCAAATATAACTATGCCCATATTCCTGGTGCACAGCCACATGGACTCAATCGCCTAAACTTTCAGCATAGCCTGCTTGGGGATCCACCCAGTAAATGCTACTTCCCCAGAAACACACTCCCCCGACACCAAAACAGTCTTTACAACTTTCCAACTAATCAATCCCCTCACCATTTTTTCTCTTTTCCGCACCCGGCAGTAATGCCACCAATCAACCTGATGTCAAACAGTCTGTTTCCTTACTCTCAAATGTGCCCTCTTCAGACACCCAGGATACCCCAGTTTCCGTATGCCCATCTCCATGCGATCGTGAACTGAGTGATCTACCATGGAAACCATCTTCTTTTTCACAGAACCTTAACGAAAACGATGAAGGCTTTATGGACCGAACACTCGATGTACCGGTCAGACTGTCATCTAATTTTCATTTAACCTCAGCTGAATCACATCATCATCTCCTTCACTTTGCCTCAGCCCTTACCACTGAACAAAGATCATTTACTCTTTTCCTTATAAACGCTCGTTCTATCTGCAATAAAATTCCATACCTTCACTCCTTACTTTCACTTTGTATGCCTTCTGTACTGTTAGTTACCGAGACCTGGTTACCATCTGACTTCAATGACAGACTGTTAGAATCACCAGGATACACACACTTTAGACATGGCAGAGAAGAAGGACGTGGTGGTGGTTGTCTTATCTTTGTTAGCAACAAATTCCACGCTGTAGAAGTTGATGATTTGGGTTGCTCACTTACAGACGCAGTATGGGTTACACTCAACACTAACTTCAATACAAGACTTTTATTGGGATGTATATACCGCCCGCCCAATTCTGATATTAATACAACGAACCATTTGTGTGAAATTTTCGAACACGTCTCCTCCCTAAACTTTGACTATAAAATAATAGCTGGCGACTTTAACATGCCTGGTATCCAGTGGAATAGGCTAAATGTTCCTAAATACACTGATCGTTTTATAAATTCGGTTGAATTCTATGGATGGACACAAAATGTGAATCACTCCACACGTAAATCCAACATCTTGGATCTAATCTTCACACACAACATCCTTCCCGTCAGCACTCGAGTTGGGCCTTTATTCCCTGGTAGCGACCACAACACGGTCATTTCCACCTTTAACCTAGCAGCAAATGGGTCAGGCAAAGACCGTCGTCGGACAGTAAAAGTCAGGGACTTTTCAAAGGCTAAGTGGGAAACAACGCAATGTTTTATTCGTTGCCAAGACTGGAATACCTTTTTCTCCTCGGTAGACATTGATACTGTCCTTGACAGTTTCTACTCCAACATTTCAGTTTGCTTCAACGAATCTATCCCTTGGTATACATCCAAAGGCAACCGTGTAAATCAACTATATATACCGATTGCTACCAGGAATAAGCTAAGAAGACTCCGTAAAACCTATAATAAATCTATGGACTTCTCCTCGCTCATTAGCATCCTAAAGGTATATGATAAAATCAGATCAGATAATGCCAGTAAAATTTACAATGAAGAACTTGTCGCCCTTAAAAGTAGTTGCAAAATTAGCTCTCTATGTAAACTCTTCCAAAAAAGACTGCAACAAAAACAAGGCAACATTCCTTACATTCTTCATAATAATGTTGCTGTTAAGGATGATGCAGGCATAGCTGAACTCTTTAACAAGCACTTTTCTGACTCATACACGCACGATATTTCCGCATGCATCGAATTTGACTCTGTAACAGAAAAAACACTGTCGAATATATGCTTGACTGTTGATGTTATAAAAAGTGCAATCAGTTCATTGAAATTCTCCAATACTCCTGGACCTGACTCTATTCCCTCATCCTTCCTTAAAAATGGTGGCTCTGATCTCCCTCTCCTTTTGCTTAAGATATTCTCAACGTCCCTTGTGAATGGAGTTTATCCTTCTAAATGGAAGCAGACATATATTATTCCTAGATTTAAATCCGGCTCAAAATATGATGTAAAGAATTACAGGCCGATCAATATAACGTCTGTCTTGTCAAGGATACTTGAGAAGATAATCAGTTGCAAAATCACTGACTTCTTATTGACAGAAAACCTCATAACACCTTCTCAGCATGGCTTTATAAAGTCCAGGTCATGTATGACTTGCCACTTAGAACTATTCGATTTTATAACTGGACTTACAGACCAAAAATTCGTTGTGCTCATTATGTATATTGATCTTAAGAAGGCCTTCGATAAAGTATGTCATAATTTACTCCTGCAAAAACTTAAGGCTTACGGTATATCTGGCAATCTCTTACAGTGGTGCAATTCATTTTTGTGTGGTAGGTCCCAGTCTGTTAAGATTAACGACACTTTTTCCAGTACCACTCCTATATCAAGTGGCGTGATTCAAGGTAGTGTACTAGGACCTCTCTTCTTTCTAATATACCTAAACGACGTCTGTGATGTTATAAAGCACGGCAGACCTTTCTTATATGCCGACGACTTGAAGATAGTCTACCACAGTACCACCCAAGAAGTGACAAATCTGTCTCATAAAATCCAATCGGATATTGATAATATTGAGACATGGTGTAAGTCGTGGATGATGCAGATCAACGTGGAGAAGTGTGGACTGTTATGCCCAGCTCGCTTACGTACCACACCACACATAACTATGTGCAACAAGCCTATCACTATCTTTCCTTCTGTACTTGACCTCGGGCTTCGTTACTCCGCTGACTTTAAATTCTCTCTCTATGTCACCAACCAAGTTTCTAAAGCCAGAAGATTACTTGGATTTATATTTCATAACTTTCAAACACAAGAATCTAAAATGTTACTTTATAAAACACACGTACGGCCCCTCCTTGAGTACTGTCCATTTATCCTAGACAGCACCTCTGTTAAGGACAAACTAAAGATTGAAAGTGTTCAAAGGAGATTTACAAGTAGAATCCTAGGAACAAGTCTGAAAGTTCCCTACAACTATCGTTGCACAACTCTTAAGATCGAACCCCTTTGGTACAGGCGCCACCGACTTAACCTCATTCTCCTTTTTAAAATAATCAAAGGAATAGTACACTTTCCCAATAATAACCTTAACTTTACTTCTTCGACGTATGAACTACGCAGCAACGGGTCTTCTCTTAGTCATATTCTTTGTCGCACGAAATTACGTTCCAACTTCTTTACAGTCAAATATAGGCAAACATGGAACTTCTTGCCAAGTGAAATTAAAAATAGCACCACATTACAACGATTCACCTATCTAGTAAATAAATATTTCTCTGAAAACAGTCTTGAAACAGTTTGCCACATACTGAAAATTCGTGATATTGTTTCTTTCCCCTTTGGATTACGTACCTAAACAGCTTTGTTCACCGAAAGCATTAACAGAAACGGTCAGTATTATCGGACACATTTAAAATAATCAACGTTGCACTAATGCCGTTCTCAGTTCTTTCTTTTTTAGTTGATTCAATTGTTTGTCTAGCAAGCACCATCACAAAATATTCACAATCCTTTCATACAAACCTGGAGTGGAATACTCAGCCTGATATACCACGAAAGCTGCACTGAATCTACATGAACTACCCTCACACCTTATGTCATACCTTTTCAGTGATTCAACTCCATTTAATCCCAGCTGCTGACTGTCAAATTAATCAAATATTCTGGTGAATATCCCTGGCAAAACTGTATTTTGGGCAGTTCAGTGTTGTGGAAGTTCTACCTCAAGGTTGAGTGGTAAACAACTTGGATATAGCTGGGACTAAAATCTCCTCTTGTGACTAGCTAGTGTTGTGAGTAAATACCACCTACGTCTACGCAAATTCCAGCCCTATGCCGGATTGCCTAAAAAATCAGCTTAACTTCACTGTGAGTTTTAAATATTAGCGGATTTTTATTTTACGGTTCTGTTATTATAATCCTTCATTCTTCTGAACCATCTATTATAATTAACTACTGCCTCTTTTTATGCATATATATTCATAACTGTGTACCTTTATGTATTTTTCTCTTCTCATACCATTTCATATTGCCCCTTCGTTTCATATGTTTATAACTGAAATCTAGAAAGTAGACTGCAAATCTCTGATTTCCTTACTTTTTTATTGTATATATATGTTTTTAAAATGCTGTTAGGGACGATGCATACAAAGTGGCTGACTGAAAGTAGTCGTTCATACCATGAGTTTCGTTGAGTAAGCTGGTGAAGGCGAAAACTGTCTAAATGACACTTAGCAATAAAAAAATTCTTCTAAAAACAAGAGGAGCATTTCGCCAGGGCCTAGCAGATTAAAAGGTGGGAGGGTGGTGACCGCTATTCAGCGGATATGATGGTGGGGACTTAAGAGAACCACCCTTATCTGTGGGAATGCGCTCTATTGCTAAGGTTCCTGAGTGTGAATGACTTCAAAAAAAAAAAAATAATAATAAAATAAAATAATAGCTGCCTGTATAACAAAGCTTGTGTATAAACTCTTTGAAAACAACCTCATGGTACGATTTCTCTACTTCAGGAGGACATCTAACTGTATAAATCAGAACATCAGCATAAATAAGTATCATCACTCTTTTTGTTTTTCTTCACTTCTATATATTTTATGTAATTTGGCGTTTGGATTTAGCTTCTCCACTTTCTATTCCCATTATCATATATAGATCTAAAAATCATTATTCGTTTTGCCCTTGTTTTCTAAAAAATTTGTTATTCTATATTTTTTTTGTTGTTGCTTACTACCACAAACTTGAACTAACTGTTAGTATGTAACATTATAAAACTCAATGACTCTAAATTATTAGTAACAAAATAGGGGAATAAACCCTGCGTTTATCGCATATTGTTTGCTTAAATTATTATTATTTGCTGGCTGCCTCTGCACCTCTCTTTCTGTTTTCTTCTTCCTTCTCGAAGGTATTGCATTGATGCACTGCAAATGAACAGTAATGCTGCTTTCTACGTTTTTATTACTTGAGCGTTATTCAGAATGTTGTTGGCAGACACAACGAACAACGGAAGAAATTCCATTCTGAGTACTGTTTGTCATCGCAAAGTTGGTCCCTTGTATCTGTTATTACCAAAATAATGCTGTACTTACCCTCTACTGTGGAGTTGTTTTTTTTTTTAAATATTTGAACCCTTATTAATTGACAAAATGACAATGATCACAAGGCCTGTATCCTGTATGTCGTACTCTAGCACATGTTTATCACCTCTCTTCTTACCTTCCATTAACGCAACATTTCGTAATTCCCGCATGAATTTAACTGACTATAAGTATATTATAGACTATAAATTAGACTTGAACCAGTATATTGTAATCTATTCTAACAAAGTTTCTAGAGGTTTTTTTTCCATTTTTCCAATTTTTGATGTCAAAAAAACGGTGTTCCATTTCAAATTGTACTTGTCGAATATGATCATGCCTGTACAAACGGTATGTTAATCATGTAAATGTTTAATTTATGTGAAATATATTATTATTATTATTATACAAACCCCCTATAATTGTCATCACTGAATCCTGGTGTAACTCGAACATACTGGATGAAGAGATAAGCTTAGATAACTATACACACTTTCGGTGTGACAGGGAAGGTGGTAAGGGAGGGGGTTGTCTTATGTACTTTCTGAATGCACTTACTGTATCACAGCTAGAAAGTAGTACACTTAACATGCCTGAGACTTTATGGGTTAACTTACACTTAAATAACGCAATAGTATTAATTGGATGCACCTACAGAGCACCTGGCACCTTTAGTAATTACGAGACCCAACTTATTAATACTCTAGAACAATTATCCACCCTCCACTTCGATCATAAGATCCTATGTGGAGACTTTAACTTACCAGAAATCAACTGGGAAATCCCCACAGGTCCAACTAAACTTGATAAGTTCTTAGGCACACTGGATATACTTGGCTGGAAGCAGACCGTCACAACCCCTACAAGAGGTAATAACGTACTAGACTTAATCTTCTGCCACAATATAAGTCCCCTTTCTACCCTAGTAGGTTCTGAGTTTTCAGGGAGTGACCACAAAACAGTGCTGTGTGCACTGCCACTTCCGTCAAGTAGCAATGCAACCCATACCCCTACTTCACAACAAATAACTTACAGGAACTACAGTAAGGCAGACTGGACTTTAGTAAAATCAATGCTAAGATCCTCAGAATGGAGTGAGTACTTCTATACTGATAGCCTCTCGAAAGCTCTAGACATCTTTTACTATAACTCCAACACATGCTTAGATGCTGTCATCCCATTTCAAACACTAAAGTTTTCCCCACATAGAAAGACATTCATAAAGCCAAAGGATCGTAGGAAACTGAAAAGACTGTCAACAAGTTACTTCAGGCGACACAACTTTAGTACACTAGGGTCAATACTTAGTACTTTTAGCTCCATCTCGCAAGCTCATAACTTGCGTATGAGAAATGAAGAATGCACGGCACTAGCCAGCACCACCAGAGTAGGTGCTCTCACAGAAATACTAAAGAAACGAATGAATCGCCAAAGCCATAAAATTTCTCTCCTTATAAACAAGGGCAAACTATACAGCAAACATGCAGACATGTGTGAACTGTTTAATGAGACGTTTGCAGCTAACTACCTTAAGCCTACAAGTCCACTTCTCGGTTTACAATCTAAAATAGAACTCCCTTCATCTTCAACGCTGAAACAAATCACTACAGTTCATTTCACTTACTCTAATATTAACCAAGCCGTTAATACTCTTAAAAGCTCTAGTAGTGCCGGTTTTGACGGTATACCATCGTATCTTTATAAACACGGTGGTTCTGACATTTCCGTTTTATTACTTAAGATTTTTACAATGTCCTTAGAAAGTCAAACCTATCCAGATAAATGGAAAACGACATTTATAGTACCTAAACACAAATCCGGATCAAAAACTGAAGTCAACAACTATAGGCCAATCAATATTACACCCATAGTATCTAGAATCATTGAACGAATAGTTAAAGATGATATCCTCAAACATATGCTCAGCTGCAATATTCTAAGTCCCAACCAACATGGATTCCTAAAATCCAGATCATGCATGACATGTCACGTTGACTTCTTTAACTACATAACTAGCAGCCGCGACAAACAACAACTAGTACTTGTCATCTACTTCGACATATCCAAAGCCTTTGACCGCGTTGACCACTTGCTTCTAATAAATAAGCTAAACTCCTTAGGAATAAGTAACCCATTATTAGGATGGATTGAATCATTCCTTAACAATAGGTCCCAAGTAGTTAGACTGGGTTCTGTAAACTCTAAACCTAGTCCAGTCACTTCTGGAGTAGTTCAAGGTAGCGTCTTAGGCCCCCTCCTATTCACTCTATATGTCAACGACATATGCAGCTGTTTCTCACTAGGCAAACCATTCATCTTTGCAGATGATCTTAAAGTAGCTTACACATTCCACTGTGATGACTTAGGGTACTTTCAGAAAGCTGTTCAGGAAGAACTAGATAGAGTAACTGCATGGTCCTCCACATGGAACCTAAAATTCAACCTTAAAAAATGTGGTTGGATATGCTTCGGTGCACCCTCAATAAATATTAAACTGGTACTTGAATCCATCGACTTGCCTAAACTCCAAAGTGTTGTTGACCTAGGACTCAGGTACTCTAGTGACTTGACATTTTCCGAGCAAGTGGCGACACAGACGCGTAAATCGAGGATGCTTCTAGGATGCATACTCAGGAATTTCCACAACTACGAAGCGAAGCTATTATTATATAAAACTTGTGTCAGACCACTACTTGAATATTGTCCATTTATTCTCAGCAGCACTCGCGTGAGTGACAAACTTAAAATAGAAAGTGTCCAACGATACTTCACGTCTAAACTACTAGGATTTGACTGCGAAAAGGACTACACATCAAGGTGTATAACTCTAGGTATCGACCCACTCTGGATGAGACGACTGAGCATTAACCTAACATTCTTCTTCAAAATATTGCATAAAATATCATTTTCAGACAGCAAAGAAGGCTCTTACAACCTTCGTAACCAAACGTGAAAAGTATCTAGGAAAAACTGTAAAACAGCACTCCGTGCAAACTTCTTCATAGTCATGTACTCTAAGATCTGGAACAGTTTACCCCAAGAAATAAGGACCTGTCACTCTATCATAACCTTCAAACGCTTGCTATATAAACTGCTTCATCCCAATGACTATGCCAATCACACCGCACCACTTATTTCCAAAACGCATGAGCTATTAGCACACTATAACGCCTAGACTCATTACTAAATATTACGACACTAAATAAACTCTAAGACTTCGCAAAATTACATAAAAAACAACAAGATTATGGGTAGTGTTTACTATACAATGATATATATTTATAAACATTTATATGTACATAAAATAATAAAGTTCTTTTCATATTTACATACTTTATCTCCCTGCTGAGCGTAAACTTCTATATACCTCCTGGTTGAGGTCGAACAACCCAACATCCAAACTGAAATGACCATTTATGTAAATTCAAACTCAAATTCCATGAACGATCCGATGCAACCACTTGAAAACGCTGGCTAACATTCTGTACAAGGAGTATTCTTGATCTGAAATAAAGAAGCAACTGGTTTTCAAACAGTTATCAATGTATTACTCAACTTACATGAACAGTCTGCCATGCTGACGCAAATGGCGCAAATGGATAGTTCTAGAATTGACCCCATTTGATGCAGTAAAACAATCTAACATTACCTTATCTAATTTTCGTATCAAAGATCAAATTTCTTTCCTATTATAAAACTACGATAAGACTGCTGACAAAAATGGAATAAATACATTATTGAATCAAAATAATACATCAATAAACTTTATCTCACGGATGCTGTTCACAACAAAGTTTTATAGGAGAATTGACTTCAAGCTTTATTTTTCCCAGATATTTGTATCACACTCATCTGAAGTCTGGGTTTTTTGTTAATGCGAAGACAATATTTCTATATCTCTTTATGTGTTACACAGACAGACTATTTTGCAGACTGTTCTGACTGACTCTAATGTTAGATTGAACAAACAAACTGTAATTTATATAATAACTTATCCATGCCTGTAAAATTGGTATGTTCCTGCATAAACAGGAATAAATATATATACTATATTCTAGGTCCAAGTCCACAAAGTATCGATCCAGATATGTGTTTTAAATTGTATTCAAAAGCACAACAACACTTGGAACAAGCTGGTCATGCTATTGTTCGTTTCAATTTCCCTGCACTTGTATTTCAGGTAAGAAAGTGACGTCTTCTTTTCCCTTCCTTCTTGTTCTCTTCTATTGAATTCTGTTTTACATTATAGTAGGATCGTGCTTCCATTTAGAGTGGTGACAAAATAGTGCCTAGGTAGATTTAATGGACTGTCTTGTCAATCTACGAGTCAGTTAACTAACCTCCTTCTTGTCGTCAAATCTCTATGTGAAATTGGTACAGATTCTGATGTATTTGTCTTCTCTAAGCTGGATGGTTTAATGTGCGAAGCTTTCATCGCCTTACTTAATCTGCAACATCTCCAGCGTATACTTCAATTTGAAGTGAGATTTTAGATTTCTCCACGAGTTTATAAGTCATCTTTCCTGGTGGCCGTGAACATGATTGGTTAATTTTGTGTGTTTTCGCACCCTCTAGTCTACTTGTGTTGGTACTGATTTTTTCCTTGACCTGAAGTTTGACCCTTTATGTATGAGATTTCTTTCCTATCCATTGGTAAATTTTGTCCATACCAATGTATCGATTAATTGACGATTCACTGGAATACCAGGCTTCTAGAAATTCTGCGGGCATTTTTGGTGTTTCCTCTGTCTAATATTTGAACGTTGTTCCATTATGGATTCCCCCAGTGTTGTCTTTTTTACCGTGAAACCTGAGTATGTCATTCTTCATCTTCTGCGTTATGCGTTTGATTTAAGCTTGATTTGTTTGTGGTTTTCGCAGTGTTAGGTGTTAATGAGCTACAGTACCAAGTTTGCTTTGAAGTTTCTGTAGCAGTTTGATTGATTTCCCGGAGTGGGGTCGCTAGCCCCATGTCCAATCCCCTCCCTTTTTTCCCTTGAGCTTAGGATCGGCTAGAAAACTAGCGAGCTAATAAATTAGGCAGCGAGGTTAGATTCGAAAGTGATTACCTCATTCACTTATCTAGGAAGGATCCTTTCAATTGCAGGCCTACTGCACAGATGAAGACATCAAAGCCACTCAGAATCGAAAAGGCAATACAGGCCTTCATCACTGTAAAATCAGTTTGGAAATCCACTCCACTACACTGCAAGAACAACAGAATTTGAATTTCTAACACAAATTTTGATGAGTCAGTCTGTTCTTCTGTATGTTTCTGAGATTTTGCAACTCACAAAAAGCATTTTGAACAGACTGCAGTAATATTTGTGATCTACCAAGTACAAATGGATATCCGACAAAATTTTTGAACAGTTGTATGAATTCAACGAGTAAACAGCCGAAAGTGCCCACAGTTCTCAAAAAATCAGTCTTCCTGAGATCACAATTCACCGGAGGTGTCAATAGTGAGATTTTACTAGCACGTCTAAGAGGGGCCTTCGAAAGAACTTTTAACACAGCTACGTTATACTGTTTATTCACACTAGCCAACCAATACTCAGTTCAAGAAATAAAGACAAACTGTTCTGTCTCACATTTTCCGGTTTCACTTTCTAGTTTAACTGTTCCTGAGGGAGGTGGTTACATTAGGCGTACGACCAGGCAAGTTCATCGTCGAACTAATGAACACCTACACATGTTGGTTTGGCAAAGGTGCGAATAAAGCTGCTATACGCAGCTCAATACTAGCTCGTCTCGTCGATACTGGCTGGACATCAAATTGGCTCTGACAAATTTTAGCAGAAGTTTTAACTTTGGTGTGGTTGTGGCGATGAGTGAATCTATCCTTACTGAATGATTTAATTATCCCTGTAGGGGACTTATGTTAGAGTTCACTAGTATTACGAAATATGAGAAATAAAATTCAAGTCAATGGAATGTTAAGTAACAGTATATTACCAAAAATGTAACGACACGTTATATCAACAAAAGGGTTACTTGGAAATAAGGTTTAAGTCCTCTGCTACAAATTATTTATATAACCCACGGAGACGTTAGTTGTTTGGACGGAGTAGGTTGTAGCTGCTGTGTCCCGGTTGTATAATTGTCTTCGGTTGAGCGTAGTGGATTTCTACAATAAATCCGAAAGATACAACACGGTGAGAGCTGAGCTAGTAAGCCGAGGAAACCAAGGAGAAGACGAAGTCTCCGACAGCAGAGTGTATTTTTTCAAATGTACACGGAAGCCAAGGGTATTTCAACAAGAAGCGTTTTAAACAAAAATTATGTACTATATGTCTAATTTCTACAAATAACCAAAAAGTGTACAATCACATTGTTACGCACTCCACAGGGCTCCCCCCCCTAGAGGTCCGGAGAGACCATCGGAAAATGTTAAGTAAAGCTGTGAAGTAAATAATAATAGTAATAACAATTTTTGGATAAAAATAGGGATATATTACAACATGCATAAACGTAAGAAGTTATGTGAGTCATGTAAAGTCTGAAAGCATATACAATTAGTTCAGCAACAACAACAAAAATTAAAACAGAAAGTCATGTCTTTTAAATTTGCACTAACCATGAGCATAGATTTTCAATGTATAACGAAAAAGAAAACAAATATGGATTAAAGATCAATAGTTTCTGAAAAGGGCAATGCCTGTTTTATAGGTGAGGTACACATAAGTAAATAATAGTGATAGTAACATCAAAGTTTACAACGAAATACTAACGGTCATGATAATAATGTCTAAACGAAAAAGATAATAATAATTGTTAATATTTTTTTATTAGTCCTCAGAATGAACGTAGCGAGCCGGTTTACTGATTTGCCGACCACTACGTGTTTGATATGGAGGGATGATTAGACTTGGTGCCGGTGGAGTGGAATGTGATGTTTGATTATTTGATTGTGCAGTTGCCGATGTAGTTTCAAAATCGTTGTCTGTGTATGCGGGTTTGATGCGATCGATGGAAACAGTCTCTCGTTTTCCATTCTTGTTCACCGTAAAGTGTTTTTCTGAACGTTTAATAACTTGAAATGGTCCTTCGTATGGAGGTTGTAATCCTTTTCTGACGGCGTCGACTCGAACAAACACGAATTTGCAAGTTTGTAGATGTTTGTTGATCTGATCTCGTCGGGGAGATTGTCGAGGTGCTGTTGGTTGAAGCTGAAGCATTTGTCTAGTTAATCGGTTGGTGAAGTCGGTGATGTTCACGTCTGTGGAATCGGCTGAGGGGACTAGCTGTCCAGGCAAGGTTAGGTTGGTGCCATAAACAAGTTGAGCCGGTGTACATCCTAAATCTTCTTTGATAGTAGATCGGATACCAAGTAAAACTAAAGGTAAGTATTCACTCCACTTAGATGTATCATTTTGCGCCATCAGGGAGCTTTTCAGTTGTCTGTGGAATCTTTCCACTAGACCATTCGCTGCCGGATGATAGGCTGTCGTGGAGATGTGTTTCACTCCCAGGAGTCTCGTCAGTTCGCGAAAGAGTGTCGATTGGAATTGAGGACCGCGGTCGGATGTAATAGTAGTTGGTACACCGTAATTTGATACCCAGCGGTCGAGGAAAACCAAAGCAACATTTTCGGCAGATATATCGTTCAGGGGGCATGCAATAGCCCAACGAGTAAATCTATCAATGGCTGTCAGGATATGTGTATATCCTCTTGACGTTGGCAATGGTCCTACAATATCTATATGAACGTGCTGAAATCTCCTGTCCGGTAAATCAAACGTTTTTGGCGTTGTGATAGTGTGGCGGTGTACTTTGGAGCGTTGGCATTGGAGACATTCTCGTGCCCATCTCCGAATGTCAGAGTTCATTTTAGGCCACACGAAACGTTCGCTGATGAGTCTGACGGTGGCACGTACTCCAGGGTGAGAGAGCGAATGTAAGTGGTCGAATAAAGCTTTTCGGCATTGGAGAGGAACAAACGGGCGATTAGTGCCGGTAGATACATCACAAACTATAGGAGCATCTGATAAGAGAATAGGTACGTCCCTGAGCTGTAAGGAAGAGTTTCCACGACAATTTCGAAGTTCTGCGTCGTCTCTTTGTAACTGAGCCATACGGTCAAGACTGAGGTCTACTGAAGTTTCAAGCTGGTGTATATCACCTCTTGAAAGAGAATCAGCTACCACGTTTGCGTCCCCTTTGATGTACTGTATGTCAGTTGAAAATTGGGAGATATAGTCTAACTGTCTGGCTTCTCTTGGGGAGTGTTTATCCAGCGAAGTGCTGAAAGCATAGCACAGAGGTTTGTGGTCAGTAAAAGTAGTGAAATGCCAACCCTGTAGTAAGTAACTGAAGTGTTTGACTGCTAGGTATATAGCCAACAATTCTCTCCCAAAAGTACTGTAACGTGTCTGAGCCGGTTCTAACCTCTTCGAAAAGAAGGCAAGTGGGGTAACGTCACCATTAATCTTCTGCTGTAACACCGCGCCCACAGCTACTTGGGAGGCATCTGTGCACAGGATAAGGGATGCTTCGGGGTTGATGTGAGACAACATAGCGACTTTAGATAAAGCGTCTTTAGCGTTGCAGAAAGATTCGTGTGCTTGCTCTGACCAATGAAATTTTTTAGGATCACTTTTAAGGAGATCGGTTAAAGGTTGGACGATAGAGGCACACGAAGGAATAAAACGTCGATAGAAATTAAACATCCCCAAAAATTGTCGGACTTTCTTCAAAGAGTCTGGTTGGGGGAAGTTTTTTATTGTATCTATCTTTTCCTCAGTAGGCCTGATTCCCTTGGCAGTTATGTAGTGTCCCAAAAATTGAATAGAAGAGGCACCGAAAATGCACTTCTTAGGATTTATAGCGACGCCATACTGTTCAAAACGCTGAAACAAAGTGCTAAGATGATTCTTATGTTCCTCTTCCGACTTGCTAGCAATTAGTACGTCGTCGATATAAACGAACACAAAGTCAAGGCCCCGCGTGACTTGGTCCATGAAGCGCTGAAAAGTTTGTGCAGCGTTTTTCAGTCCGAAAGGCATTCGTAAGAATTCAAACAAGCCAAAAGGTGTTATAATAGCTGTCTTCTCGATGTCCTCAGGAGCGACTGGTATCTGGTGATAAGCTCTGACTAAATCCACTTTGGAGAAAATAGTTTTACCTTGCAGTGTTAGAGAGAAATCATGCAAGTGCGGAATGGGATAACGATCTGGGACAGTGGCGTTATTCAAACGTCGGTAATCCCCACACGGTCGCCAATCATGCTCAGCTTTTGGTACCATATGTAATGGTGAGGACCAGGGACTGTTGGATGGCCGGATGATGCCCAATTGCATCATGTGTTCGAATTCAGCTTTGGCTGCTGCTAACTTGTCGGGTGGTAGTCGACGAGGACGTGCTCTGACGGGTTGACCAGTTGTGACAATTTTATGCGTGACAGAATGAGGAACATCTTCGATGTTATAAGATGGCTTTAAAATTTTTGGGAAACGATGCAGTAATGCAGAAAACATGCAGTCATCTGGCTTTTCGATGCATATGTTATAAACAGAGTAGTTTGAGATGATTCCGTGGACTTGAAGCTGGGTGCAGTTATCAATCAGCTTTTTCTTGTTGACATCAACCAGCAGATTGAAATTGCTTAAAAAATCGGCACCCAATATGGCATGACTAACGTCAGCTACTATGAATATCCATGTAAATCGACGACGTAAACCAAGATCCATAATAAGTGATTGTTCACCGTAAGTCCGTATGCTAGTTTGGTTAGCTGCTCGAAGTGAAAGTTTTGCAGCTGTGCTAGAAGACCGCCTGGAGAGTGAAGGGGGTATTACACTAACTTCGGCTCCTGTGTCTACCAGGAATAATGTGCCTGTGGTTTTGTCCCTCACGTAGAAAAGGCGACTTGAATGGTTGCCAGTAACAGCTGTCGCCATCACTGTCTGGCTGAGACGTTTTCCCTGAGCCTGATTCTCTTCACTAAAGATGCACGGTTTGACACATTTCAGGGCATGACGTCCAAACTTCCTATGATACCAACATATATTGCTGTCCCTAGAAGACATGCGGGAACGCTGTCGGGAGTGAGATCGTCTATGTGATTGTGACCGTGCTTGTGAACTCCGCCTCTCGACTCGTCGATCAGATCTAGGTGTTTCCAACTTGTCAAGCCTTGACGCTAAGTCTGCAATGGCGGCGAGTATTGGTGACGACATTATAGGTGTGAAAATATTGATACAAAGGGGAATACAAATATGAAACCACCAACAAAAAATTGCAATGAAAGTACAAAATAGCAAAAATAAGTATATAGATACGTGAAAATAATCCGCGTTCCAAAACGGGCTCACCAATTAATTTGTAGGGGACTTGTGTTAGAGTTCACTAGTATTACGAAATATGAGAAATAAAATTCAAGTCAATGGAATGTTAAGTAACAGTATATTACCAAAAATGTAACGACACGTTATATCAACAAAAGGGTTACTTGGAAATAAGGTTTAAGTCCTCTGCTACAAATTCGTGGAACAAACCTGAATTAATTCAACATCATCATCTCCATGAGAAGAAGAAGAAGAATGATAAATGCAGAATGAAAGCAAGGAGAAGGAATAAGGAATATCAGATGAGTAATTTGAGTTATTCATTGGATTGTAGTCATTACTGAGGTTGTATCAATCAATTGATGTTGGACTAGATGTGAGTGATTTCACAGAACAGCGTGTAAGAGTTAGACTTAGGATTACTTCGACCTAATAATAACCGCTCTTACAAACTCTTTCACCGTTTATGACCTTAATTAGTACTCTGCCTACGTGCAAGTACTACAGAACGGAATCAAAGTTAAAAGACTCGAAATAGCAGGTATAACTGACCGCACTTGTATTTACACAAAAAGATATGCAATTTGATAAGAAATAAAAAGTGTACACTTATCTGGAGATTAGACGGTTGTCGGCTCGTAGAGTGTACTAGTTGAAAGTACAGCGAGAGAGCGAGACAGTGACCGTACAGGAGGCACAGGAGAGTACAAAGCGTAAGTGTGGTTAACAATGTCAGGTTGCGTTCATTCAAAAAAAAGTTCAAAGGTACAATGTACACTACAGGTTATCCCCCCCATAGAAGGTTGGTGGGATAACAGCAAGCTTCGATATATAAAAGTAACAAGGTGGCGTACAATAACAGTGAATGGACAAGAAAATGTGAAGACAGTAAGAAAATAGTTGTTTCTCTTCTTTTTTCAAAAAAAAATATATATTGAGAAAGGAAAGAATGAAGGAAAAATAAATAAAATAAAAAAAAATAAATTAATTCACACACGTATAGTCCCATGTGAATTTGCCGATGACAATATGCAAATGTTGTTGAAAAATTGGCGTATATGTTAAACCAGCCTTAAATACAGCCAAGAACTATCTCTCATTGTATGAAGGTGACTGTGTACAACAAATGAATATGCGTCACTCACAACTTACAGATAATACTTTTAAGGTCAGTGATCCCTGTGAACGAGTACACGGGTGACTTTGAATGGACGAGACAAATGTCAATGCCATTTAAATAGATCTTTGTAAGAAATGCCTACATCTTTTGTTAACCTGACAGTATTTTCTGAATCTACAGGACAGTCATCTTAATGAATATGGAAAAACCAGGGTGAGATTCCAGAGAAAATTATCATGTTTCTCATTCTAGCACTTCAAACACCGACATTCGCTAGAATCAGTTACATCTACTCTGATTGAGTTCTGCAAGATAAACCGTGTGCTATAAAATCGCGATCATATTTCGTTATAAAGCCAGCTATGCGATTAAAAACAATCAATTACTCACCAGGTTACTTGACTGAGGGAGGACACTAATGCAGTGGTGAGCACGAATACTCACAATGAGTACCTCAAGACTGAATTCTCACGAAAACCAACAGATTTAAACAAACTTCCAGTTTCGCAAACAATAACCGATGATGTTACTAAGAAGTGTTGTCACCGATTCTCATAAGCCGATAGAAGTTTGCTTTCGTTATCCAAAATGTCTTCTTCGACACTAATGTTCAACCAATATCCAATATCCTGATTACGAGCTAGTATAAACCAGTGATTTCTTTGAGCTCGCTTCTTGATTGTAAGGTAGAGGTTCCAGATCTTCGGTGAACTTATGCTTAGTAAGTCCCGTCACTCGACTGCTTTGGTTCTGGTAGACTCCAAGAGGAGTGGTGCGAAGATGCGTCAAGATTGTGGTTTGTATTGTGCAGTATGTTAGGACTGAGTTGCTGCCGTGAATGGAGTTTGACCTAACACCCGTTGGTCATTCGGTGTAGTCATAAAAGCAGAATAGTAATAATTATAATAATAGGTTGTAGTGCAGATAATATAGGTTGAGATAAGTGAAATAATACAGGTGACCTAAGGAAAAGATAGAGTAATCGGTACAATGAG
>OX235276.1:5619028-5681251 GCA_944472155.2 Trichobilharzia szidati
GGTAAGACGGAATATTTTCTTAGAAATCGTCAAGATATGAGACGACCAGGAGAGATCAGCACATAGAATGATGCCTAGGTATTTAATTTCCGACTTGGTTTCTATTTCAGTGCCAATATAGAGGTACTAGGGTTATATTATTACATAAACTGAACTACATGGATGAATAAAATGGAGTGTGACATGAAATTCCGAAATGTCGTTCAAGCCAAGTACTATCGAAAAGAATAAGAAAACGAATAACCCAAAGTATATTGAAACCACTACTCATTGTGTAATCATATAGATCTCTCTCTCTCTCTCAGGGATTTAAACGTTGTCATTATTAAGATCATGATCTCCAGGTATCTGTTGACGTCAGCAGCGTTCAGTCTGCTATTCAGTGACATGCTTAGCATTTTAGCAGGGAAATGCGGTCTCTGTTATCCATGATAACTGACGACCATTTCTGCACTTACGGTAGAACCAGATTCCCAATAATCTCCTTACTTTCCACCACTGCGACGAAATAAATTGACTTCCATTTCTGTGTAAATCAAGTCAGTCACCAAATACACGTACGTCCCTCAGATTATAGAAATCTTTCAATAGCCAGTCAAATAAGTATGTGACAAAGAAATATTTGCTTTTCCAAATTATTATTTATTATTATTTCTTTTAATTCCTAGAGGAACATAGGGCTTCAGCCGTGCGTCTCCATTGCGTTCGGTTCTCTGCCAGAGTCTTCACCTGCCTCCAATTCTGCCCACACGTTTTCATCTCCTCTTCACATGACCTCCTCCAAGTCACCCTTGGACGACCAACTAGCCGCTTCCCTTTCGGGTTCCACTCGAGGGCTTGTCTAGTGATGTCACTCACTTGATGGTTTCTTCAGAGTATGGTCAATCCATCTCCATTTCTTCCTGCTTATTTGTTTCGCAATAGGTTCCTGGTTGGTTCGCTCATTGACAGAGATCCCTGTTGCTGATCTTTTCTAGCCGGTCATCTGATCTTGAGTAGTATTCAGCGAAGACAATTGTTAATGAAGGTCTGTAGTTTGTTTGAGGTCCTCTTTATGACGCGCCAAGTCTCTGAGCCGGATAGCAGCAGTGACTTCATAATGGGGTTGAAAATCCGGATCTTATTTTTGATCCTGAGTGCTGCTGACCTCCACACAGACTTGAGAGTAGTGAAAGCTTGTCTTACTTTCTCGATTCTTGCTTTGATATCCTTATCAGTTCTGTCCGCCTGTAGTTGAAACGATGCTTCCCAGGTAGGTGGGTGAAGGAGATTGTTTCTTTCAGGTTCCTCCCATTTATGCTGATTGTTGTCTTCAGTGACTAAACTCACATCAATTTGAATACCCGCTGAATCATAAAGAAATTAAAAGTCGATTCAACCAGGGAAATTCCCTTTTTCAACAGTGTTATCTTCCAAAGATGTCAATTATTTAGGGATAGGACGTGTTTGTTATGATTATTCCTCTGTGGTGCCTAAGCATAAAAAGAAATCACGTCAATGGGAATTAAGGTTTTGAAATTTTTATTAAATGAGAAGTTGGATGATTGAATGTCTACTTGACAAGTATGAAGAAGGCGGGAGGAAGAAAACCTAGTACTGTCCGCAAAAGGAACATGTAAGAGTAGTAATGGTGAATAACTTGGGATAATAAGAGACCTCTCGAAATAGAGCTTGAGCTAAAGTATTGGCGAAACACTGGTGCCTCCCTGATACTGGTATGGATTGCTACTAAATATACATACGGTCGTACACACATCATAGATTCAGGTCGCGACATCTTTATTGTGCCTGTTAGGTGGTTATTTGATGAATAAATAAGTATCAGTGATTACCCCTCTCTCTCTCCCTCTGTCTCACTGTCTATAACTTCCTAATTGTACTGCTTTCTGATGATACACTTACTTTATCCCCCCCCCCCAACCAGTTTAGTATTACTTTGACAAGAGGAAATATTTGAGTGAACAATGGTCTAATAATAATAATGATTTACTTTATTCCAAAAACAGTACTTGTAATACAGAATGGAATTTTCAGCATTAATCACAATATATTGCATCTAATTTCCTCAAATTATAAATAAAATTAATCACACAGAAAAGTTTTCCACATTTACAATAGGGTTAATGTAAAAAAAATAAAAAACATGCAGCATATAAAATGGAAATAATAATAATGATAGCAGCTAAGGTAATGATAATAATACAAGTGGAAATTGCCGTGGGTTTATTTCACACAGTATTGTCGATGCGGCATACAAATCCTTACATGATTAAAAATATTGAATATAATGTTCTCTTTACATGATATGGTAAGGGGAAAAAGAAAGATTACAGCAGTCATAGAGATAAGTTGGTGTTTGCAGTTATGAAAGTGAAAACAAAGAATCAACAGGACCATAAATATAATAGAAATAATAAAAGTAAAACTTGAAGGTATATAAGGATGGATGGAGGAGATTGTTTATTTACTAGATGAAAAAAGGTTAGTCAATTCTTGCCTGACGCTATTTTCATCACATAAAATACGTTCCAAGTATGGTATCATAGAATTTTTATACTTAGACGTGCGAGCATAAAGTTTTTTGAAGTTACTTCTTGTTCTACCTAAGGAGATGCAAGGTGAAAGCTGAGGGTGAAGTGGATGCTCCAAGTCAGACAAAATCCCTTTAGCAAATTTACTGCACGAAGTCAAACGCCTATCGACAACGACGTTAACTATGTCGTCCACTGGGACACCACTCATCTTACTGACCGTCTTCAGCATTCTACGAATTGTGACATAGTCCTTTTTAAGCAAACCAGGAAAGAATAAGGGTGAACAATAAAGAAGAATAGGTAGGATGCAAGAGTTTATGAACTGTAAGAGGAGGGGTTGAGTTATACCCGAGTGCCTTAACTTCTTAATGTAAAATGTCAGGCGGAATATTTTACTGGAGATCGCTGAGACATGGGAAGACCAGGAGAGATCAGAAGAGAGAATAAGTCCAAGATACTTGATTTCTGATTTAATTCCTATCTCATTGTCGTCAATCTTATAACTGTCATGAGAATCAACGGCTTCTTTTAACTGTCGTTTACATCTTAAGCTGAAATTAACAGTTTGACATTTAGAAGGATTTAGTTTAAGACCGTTCGACTCAGATTATGTACTAACTCCCGACAGAAAGCTATTTATTTTGGTACAATCTAGCTGGGAGTTAACAGCCATTGAAACAGTTAAATCATCAGCGTACTTCACAAAGTTATGATGTTGACAAATAATTAAATAAACAAACACAAACTACAATTATCTTCTCATAAACACAGATGAGATTTATTCACTCTCTTTATTCTAATTAAATGAGAAGAGATGCGCAGTCTTCTCACATCATGTTAGTTTCCAGAATAATATTTTGTTTGAAGTAAGGAAGTTAAGACGAACTGGTATCATTCCATCTCTACTGTCACAGTCTGTTAATTCTTGTACTCTGCGTGTACTTCTTAACTGCACCCCACAAGTTGATCCACCCGGGGTTAATTAAGAAAAACTTAGTTTGTTACAATATAAAGGGCACTAAAAGCCATCAGCAGAGCGAATGGGGTTTCGCTAAATCAAATCGTTAATACTGTTGTAGATACACACATGGACTCATACAACAAATTACCAAATAAAAAGACAGTTGCAGCGAAGAAAATTTTCTTTTCGACGAAGTCATCATCTAGGCTGTACATTCGTGTATTTATATCAAATGGATAGGAAAGTTCCAGAATAATTTCTGGTTAAGGGTCAAATTAAAAAAAATTACAATTAGGAATTAGAATGCCATAATAAACAGGGGGATGGGTAAAACTCAAACAAAGTAGCATAATAACTAAGAAGATTGACATTGTGCAGTTGGGGTTAGAAATGTTAAAATAACAAAATATACAGGATGTTTGGATAAAAAACTAATGTGATGAATAGTTGTTTATGCAGTTAGGCATTAAATATGTAGAAATAGTAAAATGACAAAATAAACAGGAAGTGTGGATATGAAAATATGGTAGTGTAAATAGGGATTAAGAAAACTTGAAATAACATGAATAAACAGGTAATTCTTCTAATAGTGACTATCCCATTGACTTTCTTATCCAAACTTCCTGTTTATTCATGTTATTTTAAGTTTTTCTTAATCCCTATTTACACTACCATATTTTCATATCCGAACTTCCTGTCTATTTTGTTATTTTATTACTTCTATATATTTAATCCCTGATTGTATAAACAATTTTTCGCCACTAGATTTTGTTATCCAAACATCCTGTCTCTTGTTGTTATTTCTACATTTCTAACCCCTAACTGCACAATCAGTGTCAATCTTCTCAGTAATTATGATGCTACTTTGTTTGAGCTTTATCCGTCCCCCTGTTTATTATGTCATTTTAATTCCTAATTGTAATTCTATTTAAATATTTATGTGTTATTTATTGATTTACCATGTCTAATCTATTTTACCAAGAGCTTTTATAACGTCTTATGAAGAGACTAACAAAAATCATTAAACTGAACAATTGTGGTTTCTGTAAATTCTTCCTTCCTCATGCTCTACAATTATAAATCCATTACTTTTAGCATAGAATAGCCAGTCAGTAAAGGCAAATTACAATCAGTGTGTTATAGAACAAGTACAAACAAGATGGAATAATAGTCAGTTAGTTTTCACTATGATATATAGAATATGTATGGTCAATAAAAACATGCTATACAAGGCAATCTAAACTGGATAGTCACCCTACTGATGTCACCTTTAACTGTATTTATAAATTTACGTGCATCTGTCGGAGAAAGTACATTGGAAGGAGTGAAAGAAGGGCTTCCATCCGGTTTTCAGAGCATACACCCAAGAAATGTATACCTAGAAAGAAGTAGATATTCGCAGACACACTCTGTTGATACAGATTGTAGCGGTAGGCAATTCCGTAGAATTATTGACCACAGCATTCATCACTGAACATTGGATGCTGACCCTCATTGTTTAAGTCAACTTGTTTAGCTGAAGGCTTCCAGTCAAGCATCCACGCCATTTGGTACGCCATCGTGTTACGTTCGTCCATTCGCTCGTTCGTACACGATCCCTAACTAGTTAACCAACCATCTCGCACTCTGATTTGGTCCCGAAATATAACTCGTAATTTGGACGATTAATTCTGGTGTTTTGCTTTGCCTTAGGTCTACGCGGAGCGAATACTATAGAAGTTGTGGGTATTACATCTTGCGTTAGTATACTTCGTACTACCCGTGAACGTGAATACCTTTAGCCTCTAAAAGGTCATTTCATTGAGGTTTCTGAATCCTTCAAAATATTAAACATAAAAAGGACGGCAAACTAACCATGATTTGCTGAAACAGTCTCAATCAAACGTTTTAAATCAAACTTATGCAGTATACAGAGATAGAGTGTAATCAATCTCTCACTCCTTCCGTAAATACACTCTATATACATTGATTGGTCGTTGTCATGCGTATTAGTGATTTCTGCTCACTGAGCACATTTTAAATCTTATGAACTATAAGCCTCTTGAGTCGCTATGTGAACTAACAAGCTAACAATGTTGATTAGATTTTTCTGTTTTCTAACTTCTCCTCCTTACTCTCGTCCTTTTTTCTATTATGAAAGTATATAAATTGATAGTAAACTAAGGACTGTAATTCATCTGAACTGTGATCAGGATTTGACCTAATACCTGCAAGTGAACTGGACGCCGAGTGAGAAGTAGACATTTGTAAAACAATTTATATTTGTAAAATCTCAGCGAAATTTAAATGAGTAATTTCAACGTTTCCTGCATTCGACAAACTGGTCCGAACTTCTTCAACGAAATTAAGCGAAATTAAAATAACAGAAGTTTTTATATAAAAAAGGACATCTCTTGTTTTTAAAAACTTTCTCCAGTCATATGAGTTATGAAACAGGTATCAACATGTATAATAAACAAAATTGTATGAACTGTGATCAAAATTTGACCTCAGACCTACAAATATTAGTCTACTTTTGTTTAACACTGTTAACAGTGTGTACTTTTTCACCAGAATTTTAGTGACTGGGCTCGACTAAAGTTCATATATATATATATATATATATATATATATATATATATATATATGTGCATATGCAGTATAAAGTGGTGTGTGTGTGTGTGTGTAGGTGTATATGCGGCAACATTTGTAAATCATCTGTTAACATCTCCATAAGATGATATAGGCAACCGGAAATTTAAATAAAGCTTGATTAATTAGTGATACATATCCATTTTTTTATTATTTATTAATCAGGCCTTTCTATGCATCACCTAATAACAATATCACCCTTGCACGTTTGTTGACCCTTTTGTCACCCACCCATATATGTAGGGCTTCTGCAGTCAGCATTTCTCTATACAAACCAAAACCTTTCTGTAGAACCTTAGTCCTATCAGCGAAGTCGATCTTGTGTCCCGTTTCTATCGAGTGCAGTGCCATTGCAGATCTGTTTTCCAGCTTCTTCCATTCTTCAGGGGTTTTTGCACTGCTTAAGCTCTTTCACTCTGATATTTACCTGTCACAGTCCCGACAATTGATCTGCTACACACAGGATGCGCATTTCGTCCTATTTGGGACTCGTCATCTGGATGTACCTTTGGCGTTTGAAACCATGGGCACTGGGTTCGAGCCTCGGTGGGAACATCATCACTCACTGAGAAATGCAGGTATATCCAGTGACGAGTCCCAAATAGGACGAAATGCGCATCGTGGATTGCACTGCTAGTCACCATCCACCAATTGATTACCAGGTATTTTCAAGAATTGGATTTTGTAGAGATTCTATTTGTTTCATTCAGAGAAACAATGAAAATCATCAGGGAGTACTGGACAGCTGTTTCATACTAGTTTGGGAATCATCAGCAGCACTACCTCCCCACTGGATTTCGAACCCACAACCTTCTGGTTGCTAGGCAAGCTCGTATACCTTTCAACCACTGAGAACCAATTTGATGGCCAGCCCATGAATTCGTGATTTAAGCACGACTGACACCAACTAATGTCATCGGCGGGAAATCCATCCTCACACTTGACTGGATGGATCTCACTGGTCACGACTTCTCACTAGAATTCCAGGCCAGTCACTAGGCTGCATCAGATTAATTTCAAGAAGTGGTTTTTGTTTTCTGGTCAGAACACCGATTATCGGGTAATAATGGATTCAGTGAAGTCGAATGGAAAGGATTGTATAAATGTAGCAACAAGTTTGAAAAGAATTAAGCAATTCTAAGCCAATGGACTTCATGAAAAGTCATGCATTTGTAAAAGTTCTCAAGTAAACGCTAGTCAGTGGAAAAAGGAATAATGAAGAAGAAGAAAAAAATGGAATAGGAATTTAGAGTACCACTGTTTATGGAGGACTTATTGACCTCAATGGTGACCAAGGTAAAAATATAGTTTTGTTGAACGAAGAAATATTTCTTTTCAACAACTTCATTTTCAAGTCAATTCTGCAGTACCCAAAAAGAGCACGTGCAGACGCTGTTCCTACCGTGGCTAAACTTGGATTGATGATTCTTCTTCTCAACAACAGTGCTCCTTCCCCTTAACCCTCTTGGTTTTTTTTTCCTTTGCTTATTATTACAAATATTATTATTACAATTTTTAGTATTATTATTAATATTATTATTTAAAACAATAAGTTCCCTTTATGAATTTAGATAAAGCAATAAGAAGACGTAATTTGTCTGAATCGTGTAATGTATTTGCGCAACACATTTCCAACAATCTGATCACACACGGACTTGTCATAGGAATATATATGAAATTAATAAAGAGTTAAGAGGTGAGAAAATAGACTTAGGTCAAGTTTAAAGGACATATTCAAGGTCTTTAGTGCATATTCGTTGGATTCTTGATGCGGAAGAAGGAAAGTTGACACAAACTCTGGTTGATAACAACTATCCATACAAGTTCATCAGGAGATATAAAGTAGTCAGAACACCAAGACCCACTCTTCAACTTGCCCCTAAGAAAGACGTGTACATCAAGCTACCTTATATGGGGCATCATAGCAGCTTGATAACTAGACAAAGACTGAACGCTGCTGTTAAAAAGACTTTTATGCAGCTTATATCATAATAATTGAGAATGTAAAGCCAATATATCTATCTAAGCGAAAAATGATGTCACATCCCACTGTATTTACCAATTTGAATGTACGTGTGGACACACATACATAGGGAGGACTCATCGATCTCTGCAAGTAAGGTCTGGCCTCAGAGTATAATCTTAAATGGCCCCAAAAGCAAATGGAATCTTCAGAACCCATTAATGGTGAGAACAGGAGACCTAGCTACTCTACTGTGAAACATATTATAGAGACAGGACATAAAATTGACGTTAACACATCTTTTGGGCCTATCTATGAAACGTGTTTGGGAGAGGGCATATCCTGAATTTTGTGGAATTAGAAAGTTTAAGCCACCTTTATGCATTCAAAAACAATTCGTCATCACATTAAACCTTCTTTGGTAAATTTTGTTTTGATACCATAGCAGATGTACTATTACCTCTGTTATTTGGTTTAGTGGTCTTCATTGTTACTTTGACCTTGAATATGTCCTTTAAACTTGACCTAAGTCTGTTTTCTCACCTCTTACCTCTTTATTAATTTCATATATATTCCTATGACAAGTCCGTGTATGATCAGATTGTTCGAAATGTGTTGCGCAAATACATTACACGATTCAGACAAATTACGTCTTCTTATTGCTTTATCTAAATATTATTATTATTCGTCATAATTTATGCCCTTCATGCAAACATTTTCTCAATACTGTCGAATTTTTCATTTATACTATCCGGACTTATTATTGGTGATATTATCTCTTTCCTCAATATATGCCTCCACCTGTTTCATTTCACATATTCGTTATTTCATTATGAACCTCTCATTGCAGTCATACTATCCCCTGTTTAACACAGACCACTTTGTACTGACACCTTTTATAACCTTGAACTGACTTGTCAATTTTCCTACCCCACATTCTACAAATCTATTATGATTAATCACCACCATTGTCTCCCGTATTACAATATTTTGTAGTGGAAGTCAGCCTAGCACGTTTGTCACACACACAAATACGACTATTTATTTTGACACCCCATAACTAATCTGTTATTCTACGTTAAAAAAAATGTATCCGCCGCATAACTGACCTTTATTGTAACGACAACAAATATTATTTGAATAAGGCATTAAGAAGGCAAATTTCGCGAGATGATATCGTCATTTCGTAGTCTCTTTACAATCGCTTTACAACTAACATGGTTAACACTAATAAAATAATGCTCATGACAATTACTCAAAGGGACTAATTGTTTTAACCAATATTATATTCTATAATTGTAAGAACCTGAAGAGAAATTATTGAAAAGAATATTCTTCGTTCAGATTGACTTTTAATTCTACTGTTGTTTTGATATTACAAGTGGCACTACAAAATTGCTCAGTCAATTTCGAACATATGATGATCAGAATAAAGATAATTAAAATGATGTATTAAGGTTGGGTAGGTGCAGGAGTAGATTTGAAGTGGATGAATTACAAAACTTGTAAAGATTATTAAATAAGTAAATCGGTGTTAAGAATTTTTAAAATAGTGGGTCAAGTGTTGTCTAAGAAATTAAGAGTACGATGAAAATGAAGTGAAGTGGGATGAATTCAAGTGGTAAAATGCAATAGAATAAAATAAAAGAACATTACTATGACCAAGGTAAGCAAATGGGTTTGACAAAATATTTTTGAACACATAATTTAGATTTCTGTCCATGTACAGCTAGAGCTTCGGCTATGCATAAATGGAGAAAACGTAAGTTTTTAGAGTGAGTGGATTTGCTCTTGTAGATAACTTCAAAGGAGATATCATGTGTGGGGGGCTGAATGACCTAACTCCAGAAGGTGTTCACAAATTGAAGACTTCATCGATCTTTGCTAATCTTTCATTAACCAAACCGGATGGTAGCATTCAGCTACTTGTTTTCGGAGAACACTCTAACAAAGTTCAATGTAATCAGCTCCACACAATCATGTGAATGAGTATATGCATGCACATAGAGGTGGACATAAGCGGTAGTTTATTCTGAACTCATTGTCGAGTCATATTTTGGCTAGTGAAAACTGAATGTGAGTCATCTGCATAGCAAGAGCTTTGAATACGACATTTAGATAAACGACTTTTGATTATTTCAGCAATAGTGTCATCTCTGAACGCCAAACTCAAAAGTAGAGTCTTCCTTGGCACTGTGATTTGACGAGTAAGGTTTATTTCTTGAAGTTTCTTTCATTAAATCTTCTAGAATATCGATTACTTAAAAGACTTTTGAGAAGGTTTTCTAGTTCTACGTCGACTGTATCCATAGAGCAGATTTTTCGAATTCCGGAGCATACAGAAGGGATAATATATATCGTCAATAAAAATGCAAACTGCTCTGTTGGCTCGCTATGAAGAAATCCACCAGAAGAGGTCCTCATGGTGACTCCATCCCTTTGATTGTAGAAGCACATAGTTAAATCTAAATTGCACATTAACCATACATCTCAGTAAAAGCTGCTTTAGATAGTTAGTTGGCACTGCAAAGTTAGTAAATTTTAGGTCGATGTAATCACATAGATAACAGATAGTTTGTGCTAGTGGTAAATTTGTAAATAAAGAGCTAACATCTAATGAAATCATATGCTTATTGAAAGGGAAGGATGGATATTCTCCACTCAGACTGACTTCACCAACTTATTTGTATCTTTTTGGTGTACTTACGTAATTCATTTATCTAGTCTTCTGAGTCATCATCATAACTTCTTTCACAACACTATCGATTAGGTGATCACTTGTTGCTAGCCTCTACAAATTAACAAACTTATTCATCTTCAATTCCGTAATTATTGTCACACCCACTCACCCACCCACCCGGCGACCTCTGTAAATTTTTGTCAGTATGTTATTCTGACTAACCATTTGTTACTAACTGGGACTAATTAAATCTCATTATGTGAATACTATTAGGGGTAGAGAGGAAAATAACCATTTCAGAGAAACAACAGACTGAGTAAAGAAATCTGAATTCCTCTTCATTTTGTTCCTCATCATTGGCTCCACTGTGGTAATACGTAGTTTTCCACATCGAAATTTTTTATCAATCAAATGGTTATTTTACTTAGTCAGTTTTGGGTATACCTATGCGGTGTTAGTAACAAGATATTTAAGTTTCCAAGATGAGGTGAAAATTAATTAATGAATTACGGAATTCAAGATAAGTTGATTCTTAGGCGTTAGCAACAAGTTATGACGTAATCAAGAAGACTGTAAAATAATGTTGAAGGCTACGAAAAATAGGTTGGATGACTCAGAAGAATTACGTAACAGACAGACAAGTTAATTGAATTAGCTAGAATTTGTTAATTTTTCACAATTCTAACTAACATCTATTAGTTAATTGTTTTAATGACTTTTAATCTCTCAACTTCACCCGCTTAGGTATATTTTTTTAGGCTGGCCCATCGGCTTATGTTCAACAAAATGCTATTTATTATATGTGTAAAAATTGGTTACTGTGAATACATCGAATTGAATTTTATTGCTGAAGAGTCCCAAACGAGGACGAAACACATGTCCAGTACTCCCTGGTGTTTTCAACAGTTCCCCAGCTAATATCAATCCTGATGAAGCCTATCTAATATGTCACACAGATAAAATGTATTATTCACTAGACGACGTTTTGTACACTGCTGTTCATAATTATATCAATTCCAATAGTGTAACAAATGATGAGAATTACTCACTATATCATTATTGATTTCACCTGCCCATTGCGAATTTCAAAAGATTGACTACTGAATAAAGAATATGCCTAAAAATTTGAGGCAAAGCATTTTTTACTGTTATTATTGATCTGGCCAATGTGTGCGCAAAAACAGTACATTCATACCCTTTGTTTACACTGGCCTACTGCAAGGAGAACATGAGGGACACAATCATATCATATTATGCCTTTCTTATTCCTTTTCACCTACTTCATTTCACTTCACTTCATTACTACCTTTTGTAATTCACGCTAAGCTTATCATGTCTGTAGCATTTTATTACAGTTCACAATCTAACCTCTTTATTTTATCACTACACTTGATTTCTGTCAGCCCTTACATTCAGTGCTCCTCATATATTTGTAGATTACTTGTGGTTCTCTCTGTTCTCTCTCTGTCCCTTTCACACACACACACAAGTGAATATAAGCCAACACCACCCACCCAAATGAAATGTATATTCTGTTGACTATATATACATTAGTATGTCACCCATCTATTTACTCACACTTCAAAAATTCCCATAGTGATAATAACAGAACACGAGTTAAGCAAGCCAATATACGAATTTCCGGTAAATTCCCATCAGGATTTACATTTACATAATGATGAAATATTAGTGGTCATAGGCATTTGAATTAATGTGCTTGATAAGATATGTAATCCAGACAATGGTGAGTGTATAAGTAGAATGTGTATACTTGTAGGGGTAGAGGGGTAGATAACTATTAGATAAAATAATAATGATGAATTATGAAAATAAACAACTACAACACAGCATGATATTGATAATATAGTTAGCATTACAACTAAAACGAAATAAAAATATAATAAGATAATATGCACAGTTATCCGGGTGTCACAGGGAGAGATAACTATGTTAGGTTGGGGATGAAGGCCATGGGAGGCAGAGAGAACTAACAAAACAAAACTAACAAAACTGAACACAGAGATTAGGTTGAAAAATCCTTGTAGCAACCGCCTCAGCTAGGCATAGTAACCAAAATCATACCAACCTAGGGAGTTGAGGTGTGGCACTCTGTATAGGATTGTAAAAGCTGGATTTTTCTCAAATCTTGTACTCCATACCCACTAGGTGTGTCAGTATGGAACAACTTCTGATTGGCTTTAAGACTCCTTTACCTAACCACGTTGGATAGTGTTACAGAAGGCGACGGTGCGCTTACTGAGTCGTTCTACCTATCTAACTGTCTCCACATGAACAGTTACATTTACAAATGCACATTGCAGTGGCCAGACTCGGTAGCTTATCCTTCATCTGCGTTGGAATTATACAACGACACAATGCTGTGGCAAAGAGTGTTTTAAATATTATTTTTCGAAGTTTCGATACCAGCTAGTAATTCAGTTTCTCTCTCTCCTTTAAACTGTAAAGTCATGTATATGCGTTTCTTCTGCACAGCATGCAGGCATTTATATATATATATATATATATATATATATGTATTATTAGTACTGATTTTGGAATAAAGCAAATTATTATTATTATTATTATCTGTATCGCACAGAACACGGATCAAACATGGTATCGTTGAGCTTTCTGTACTAATTTGTGCTAGAATATAGTGACTTCTCGTCCCCTAACTGATGAGATGCAGGAGGGGAGAGAGTTATGAATAGAGAGGATATGTTGTGTTTAAGACAGTGTGGATTCAAACCACATCCCACATGAGTTGAGGTGTCTATCGACCACAGTAGTAGTAGTGGTACACCATTTGCCTTACTGAAAACCTCTAATACACTGCACAATATGACAAAGTCTTTTTTGTTTAGGCCGCAAAAGACTATGAGGAAGCAATAAAAACCAATGGGTAAGATGCAAGAGTTAACTAAACTACTGTAAAAGTAGAGGTTGAGTGATGACTACCCGATTGCCTTAACTTCTCAATGTATAAGGTTAGACAGAACGTTTTCTTAATGAAAGTGTAGAACTTGACCACTGTGGTAGAATGCAATTCCATGTTAGATAAGATTCTTTTAAATATCACACAGTGATGATATCGTAATAACAACTGGATGACAAGGTTTCGAGTATAAATTATAGCTCATAATTAAATCAATTTTAGTCACAGGTTTTCACATTTTGTCTGATATACATATTTTTCTTAGTATTTTGTCTCTCCGAATTACCTTTGTTGTTTGTTACCACTTTCTATGTATCCGGTATAGGTGTCTCCTCATTTCGATTCCATGCGTGCTGTAATGGATTGATAAACAAAGCTTCGATAAAGCTTACAAATCGAGACGATATAGAATGACTGAATATGACCAGAAGATAAAATTATTCCAAAGTATTCTATGCCTCCTTAAGTTTCTCTTCCAGTGTCCTCCATGCTACAAGAATCCTGTGAACGGCCCATCTCACGTCTGTGTTTGAAGGTGATGTTCACTCTCTGGCATTTAGAGGGATTTAGCATGAAAATAATTAGGTTGGACCATAGGCTTATATACATCAAAATGCCATTTATTATATGTGTAATACTTGAGCAATGTGAATACATTTAATTGCATATTATGGCTGAAGAGTCCCACACTAGGACGAAACAGTTGTCCAGTACTCCCTGGTTTTTACATCAGTTCTCTAACCGATATCTTATATGATAAACAGTTAAACGGTATTATTAACATTTTGTACACTAATGTTCATAATCATATCAAGGGCAATAATCTAACAAATGATGAGAATTGCTCACTATGTCATAAATGATTTTACATGCCCATTGCAAATTTCAAAAGATTGACTACTGAACAAAGAATATGCATAATAATACCAGGCAAAGCATTGTTTACTGTTATTATTGACCTGGTCAATGTGTGCAAAAAGACAGCACATTCATCCTCTTTGTTTACACTGGCCAATTGTAAGGAGGACATCAGGGACACAACCATATCATATTATGTCTTTCTTATTCCTTTTTTAACTGGGTCACTTCACTCCATTGCCTCTATTATGCGTCGACCTTTTGTAATTTTCACTAAACTTATCATCTCTCGAGTATTTTATTACAGTTCACAACTTAACCTCTTTATTTTATCACTACACTCGATATCTGTCAGCCCTTGCCTGAACTTACCTGCAGTGTTCCCCATGTTTTGGTATTTGTTTGCGAGAGAAATGTTTGAGGTAATCATACCACTGAATATAACTCACCCCCACGCCCAACACCACCCGCCAATGACACTTACACCCCGTCGACTATAAACACATTAGTATTTCACCCATTTGTCTATTGACAAACTTCAAAAATTCCCATAGTGATAATTACAGAACACGAGTTAAGCAAGCCAATATACGCATTTTCAGTAAATTCTCATCAGACTTTACAGTCTTCACATCATGAAATATTAGTGGTCATAGGCATTTGAATTAATGGACGACAATCTACGTGATCATAATAACAGCAATAATAACAAGAATAAATTCATTCAAGTGTTTATGTTAATCTAGGTAATGGTGAGAGTATAGGTAGAATGTGCATACTAGTAGGGGTAGAGGGGAAAATAACTATTATCACATAGCGACTAGATAATGTAATAATAATAATAATAACGATAAATTGTGCAACTGAGATTGAAATGTACAACTACAGCACAGCATGATATCCATAATACAGTTAGCATTACAAATAAAATATTAAAAAATATAATAAGATAATATTCACAGTTATCCGGTGTCACCGAGACAGATAACTGTGTTAGTTTGGGGATGAAGGCCAAGGGAGAGAGAGAACAAAATCGGTTTCTGAACACAGAGATTGGGTTGTAAAATCTTCGTGGCTGGATTTTTCTCAATCTTGTGAACCGTACCCACTGGGTGTGCCAGTATGGAACAACTTCTGATTGACTTTACTCCTCCTTTACCTAACCACGTTGGACAGTGCTACAGAAGGCGACGGTGCCGAGTCCTTCTACCTAAGTAACTGTCTCTGGACGAACAGTTAAATTTATAAATTTATTATCAAGCTGTACAATCGTATATATATGGTTTTTAAGAAGTTATATCCGGTGAGGGAATTGAAACATAGGTGTGAGTAATTTACCGAAATCCCTACATACCAGACTCATCTGTATTGCTGAAGCTTTGGCTATCGAAACAGAAAAGCCAGATCTCTGTGTACAGAGAAAGTTCGTTCAGCCCCTCAAACTTTCATGGTCTTAATCCCTCTATGCTAAACGATGGTAATCCCCAATCATATTTTAGCTCTACTAATTTTTCATTTTTACATTTTTTTCATATTTGTATATTCAATTTGTATACTCTTCCTTATTAAGTCAATTGTTACTATTACTACTCTCACTTTCAATTGTCCCCGGTATTAGTTCACTTGTTCCACTTGTCATTCTAAATCAATTCCTTTATACAACATTAAATTCTATGCTATTAAATTTCACACAACATTACGTAACATTTTTATTTTATTCGATTTGTCTACTAATCGTATAATTGCACACCTTTTTCAAGTTCTATCCATCCTATGAATTATTCTATATATGACATTGATTTGCTTTGCCACTTGACCTTTAACTACGATTATAATCACAAACATTTTAGTTTTAATTGCACTTCATATTATTATTATTTCATGCATTCACACCTATGTTTAAATTCCCTCACCGGATATAACTTCTTAAAAACCATATATATACGATTGTACAGCTTGATGATAAATTCGTTGAAAAGAGTCTCTTCGCTGAATCATTTGTTTTGATTTTCTATATGTTACAATGGGAATTTTCCATGATTTAAAGAGGTAAGAGGTGAGAAAATAGACTTAGGTCAAGTTTAAAGGACATATTCAAGGTCAAAGTAACAACAACGGCTTCAGAGCATATTCCTAAATGGCTCGAGAAACAAATGGAATCTTCAGAACCCATTAATGGTGAGAACAGGAGACCTAGCTCCTCTATTGCGAAACATATTATAGAAACAGGACATAAAATTGACGTTAACCGATCTTTTAAACCTATCTATAAAACGTGTTTGGGGCGTATCCTAAAGTTTGTGGAAGTCCTAGCAATTAGAAAGTTTAAGCCACCTTTATGCGTTCAAAACAATTTGTCATCACATTAAACCTTCCTTGGTAAATTTTGTTTTGATACCATAGCAGATGTACTATTACCTCTGTTATTTGGTTTAGTAGTTTTCATTGTTACTTTGACCTTGAATATGTCCTTTTAAATTGACCTAAGTAGTAGTCTATTTTCTCACCTCTTACCTCTTTATTAATTTCATATATATTCCTGTGACAAGTCCGTGTGTGATCAGATTGTTCGAAATGTGTTGCGCAAATACATTACACGATTCAGACAAATTACGTCTTCTTATTGCTTTATCTAAATTCATAAAGGGAACTAATTCGAATGAACTGTCGTCAAGATTTGACAGAATAGTTCTAAAATATTTGGGCGCCGAGTGAGAAGTAGACATTTGTAAAGAATTATATTTGTAATATCTCAGCGATATTGAAATGAGTAATTCCAACGTTTCGTTCGGCAATCTGGTCCGAACTTCTTCAGGGAAATTAATCAGAATTAACATAACAGAGGTTTTATATATGAAAGGCACATCTTTGTAAAAACTATGTCCAATCATGATTCATAAACACAAGTATTAACAGGTATAATAAACAAAATTGTGTGAGCTGTGATCAAAATTTGACCTCGGACTTACAAATATTGGTCTACCTTTGTTAAATACTTTAAACAGAGTGTGCATGCGTGTGTGTGTAAACAGTTGTAAAACGTTTCTTAACGTCTCCATAGGAAGATATAGACAGTCAGGAATTTGACCAAGTATTAATAATGAGTGATACATATCCATTTTTATTTATTAATAAGGATTTCCTATGCATCAACTAACATCACACCTTCATGTCCGTTGAAACTGTTAGTATCTAGAATTTTATGATTAGACGTATTTTCAAAATTATGGTGGACAAAGTTTTTACAAACAAAAGATGTGCCTTTCAAATATAAAACCTCTGTTATGTTAATTTTGATTAATTTCCCTGAAGAAGTTCGGACCAGATTGCCGAACGAAACGTTGGAATTACTTATTTCAATATCGCTGAGATTTTACAAATATAAATTTTTACAAAGGGAACTAACTGTTTTAAATTTTTATTATTATTGCTATTATTATTATTATTATTATATTTTACGAGTTGATCACGGACTGATATCGTAAAACATAACTAATCCTTTCAAACCAAAAAACTATAGAATATTATTATATTATCCAATCGCTGTGTGACAATGGCTATCTTCCTCTCTACCCCTAGTGGTATGCACATTCTACCTATACACCATTTAAACGCTTGAATGAATTTATCCTTTTTACTACTACTATTATTATTATGGTCACCTCGATTGCTATCCATTAATGTCCATCCCTGAACTCTAATCCTACACATCTTATCGACCAAATTAATTCAGATGCCTATGTCCACTAATATTCTATGTAATGTAAGTCTGATGAGAATTTACTGAAAATGCGTATATTGGCTTGCTTAACTCGAGTTGTGTAATTATCATTATGGGAATGTTTGAAGTGTGAATAGACAAGAGGGTGACGTACTAATGAATATGGAGACAACAGAGTTTCATTTGGGTGGGTGGTGTTGAGTTGGGTTGGGTTAAATTCATTTGTGTGTGTGTGTGTGTGTGAGAGAGAGAAGTATGATTAGCACAAAATACATACAAACAAATACAAACAACAAATGGGGGAACACTGAATGTAAGCACAAGCAAGGGCTGACAGATAACAAGTGGTTAAATCGTGAACGATTCTAAAATGTTAGAGACATGACAAGGTTATGCAGGTTCACACATAATAAAGGTAGGTAATCACAGTGTAAAGTGAACCAGATGAAAAAGAATAAGAAAGGCGTAATATGACATGATAATGTCCCCGTTGACCTTTTAGCAGCCTCAAGCGAACAAAGAGGATGAATGTGGTGTTTTTGTGCACACATTGGCCAGATCAATAATAACAGTGAATAATGCTTCGCTCTATTCCAAAACAGTAATTGTGATAAATATTCTTGGTTTTAGTAGTCAGTCTTTTGAAATTCTTAATGCCTATGTGAAATCGATTATGATCTAGTGAGAAATTCTCATCATTTGTTACATTATTCCACTTGATGTGATTATGAACAATAATGTAGAAAAAGTTTGTAACACCGTTTAACTGTTTGTCATATCAGATATCGGTTGGAGAACTGTTGTAAAAACCAGGGAGTATTGAACAGCTGTTTCGTCCTTGTTTGGGACTCTTCAATACTAATATGTAATTACATACTGTCACAGCACCCTAGCATTAGGCATACAATAAATGGCATTTTGTCAGACATAAGCGGATGGTCCAACCTAAACAGTTTTAAAACAAGCAACAAAGCTTAATAAAGCAGGATTTAATGAATTCATCAAATTTCGGTAGAACTCCTCAGCTGATTACTCTACGTACACGGATAAATATAATTTTGAAATTACATTGGGAGATATAAGACTGATCTGTGAGCAAATAAACTACATTGAATTAGTCATACAGAAAGGCAGGTGCGAGTGTTTTCCAGGTCATGTTAAAATAGATAAGGGGAGAGGTAGTATGAGAGATTAAAATTAAGATAAAATGCATTACTCTTCAATTACATCACTTCGACAAACAATTAGTCATTAGAGAATATAACAAGAATTGCAAACAGAGTAATATCAATAGTAATAGTTATAATAATAATAATAATGTTGAAGTGATGAAGGTAATGCTACTGATAAAGGATAGTTGTAAGTGAATCAAGAATAATAATAATAATAGGTAGAATAAAAAGTAAATGTAAGAAGTATTACAATGGCAGTGACGACCATCTCCTTTTGTACACAGAGACCTGGTTTATAAACTCGAATTGTACAAGCCTCTGCAATTGCAAGCATCTTCTTGTTTCTTTGTCTGCTGACAATACAGTGAATGACTTGACAGCGTCGATATCATGTCCATAGTCCACAAGATGTTTTGTTATTGAGGTTTTTGGCACTTTACATTCAGCTTTTTTCAACCATTTTGGCAAATGCTCCATCATGCGAGTAGACAATCGCCTTTATGTACGACCTAGGTATTCGCTTCCACAAACACACTCAAATTGATATACGCAGTTTGAAGTGTCGAGGATTGGCGACTGGTCTTTCCCAGATTGTTGAAGCACTCGCTTAGTGGTGTTAAGGAAGACGAATTTTGTAGCATTATAAGTTCTCTTGATAGCTTTATCGAGTCTTCGTTTGACTACTTCTTGTACACATCATCTCCTTTGAATTGCAAATTGATATAGACAGATTTCTTCGGAACTGTTTGGATAGTTTTGCAGGGGCTTGTTTCTTTGCAGTAATTATTAGTGAACTTCTCAGGATATCCATTCTTAGATGAAATATCCTTCAGAGTCTTTATTTCATGCTCAGTTGTACTGTCAGGACAAATTTTCCGTGCTCTATTGAACATTCGTCTGACTAAGTTCTTTTTATATTGCATTGAGACAAAACTTTTAAAATATATGTTCAGTCCTGTCCATGAAGACTTTCTAAATATAGATCTTTCGGTTGTGCCATCATTCATTTTCGCCAAAAAGAAAACGTCTAGGAGTTTAATAGTATCGTTTTCCTCGTGTTCTACTGTGAAATTGAGATTTGGATGGCATGAGTTGAATTTTATCACCATGTCTTCGGCTTTTGATCTGCTTCCACAGACAATAAAAATGTACCGGTTTCTAGGCGTGACAAGAATAAGTCAGCGAAAAGTGGTCCCAATGGGCTTCCCCGTTGCTACACCATCAACTTGATGGAATAGACGCCCGTCGAATTGGAATTGGATATTTTTAGTACATAAAAGTGACAATTTCCTCAATTTCGATTTTGGAATGTGTATGTCTTCGGCTTCTCTACATATAAAGTCAATAGTCTAAACGACTGGCACATTTGTGAAGAGGGCGGTAACATCGAAAGAGATCAGATGCTTGTCCGAAACATTGAAATCACTAATCTGCTTGACAAACTGAAATGAATCAGAAACTATATACGTTCCGAAACGTTTTCGCAAGGGTTATTTATCGCATCATATTCCAAACGTTTTATTTTATAGACACAATTAGATTGAGAAACCTTTGGAACCCGGTCATTTACATGGCCAACGTTGCTTTGTAGTAGATGCATGTCTGTCTGGTGTTTTGAAGGAAACTTTGATGCTGAGCTTAGTAAGCTCTTTTCTGATATTGTCTGACTTCATTGATCTATGTGGAATAACAATTATTGAGGTGTATCCATGTCTTCGGAATACGTTTCCGATCATATTTAATGTTGTTGGTGTTGATTTTGGCAGTGAATTTCTCTGGATAGTTATTTTTCTTGAGAATCCCAGTAGTGTTTGATATTTCTTCTTCTTTTTCCTCCTAATCCGTCAACAGCAAAGAGTGTGTCAGTCTAGGAAGACTTGAAACGACTGATACTTTTGGACTGATGGAGTGTGATGATCCGAAGTCTAAATCTTTGTCAAAGTATGTTTTCTCTCCCACAGTGTGCATTGAATGTTAAGAGATTGATTGTTAAGTTTTGGAGAAAATAAAGTACAAATTAAGGGAAGAAAATTTCTTTATCGACGAAACCATCTTTTGAGGCTGTACAGTCGTATTTATATTTTTCACACACACTTCTTAAAAGCCACCCTCGCAGAAAACGGTTACCCTAACCGATTTATTGACAGCAACATGAAAGATAAGCAGTCTAAACTGGTCACCGAGACAGTTCCAAAGAAAACCTTATTCATGAACTTGCAATTCAAAGGTGATCAAGCCTCAGATATGCTCAAAAATCGTCTCTCTAAATCAGTCAGTAAGACGTTCTATGCAGCAAAATTACATATGACGTTCACTAGCCGCAAGTTGTTCTGTACCTCTGTAAAAGATAATCTCCCCCATCTGGCCGCCTCCATGTGCATCTATCAGTTCGCCTGCTCTTGTGGAGCAAGGTACATTGGCCGTAGTCAGAGGACGCTTTCCACACGGATACGAGAACATATCCCAGCATGGTTTTACAAGGGAGAAAGGAAGTGTGTGCGAAGCTCTATTTTGGAACACCTGATCGACTTCTTTCACTCTGTCAACCCTGATATTAAGATCATGTATTTATATTTACCAAAAATGTATAGTAGTCTATTATTGATAAATAAGGAGATGACATAAGTGATGTAAAAAATAAAAGTCGTAAATCACGTAGTACTCAACGGCACAAAGGAAGAAAGGGTTTGAAATTTGATAAGGTTAAAACTATTATTGAGTGAGAAGAAAGGCAGTTGAGTGTCCACTTAACAAATGTGAAGAGGGTGTGAAAATGTACCAAAGGAACATGTGAAAGTGATAATAGTGAATCAGTTTTCAAAGTGAAAGCAAATTAAAAGTAAAATTTTTTACAGGGAACGACTAGTGAAGAGGTTAAGACCAAGGCAGAATAAGAGACTGGACGGACTTTTTCGGTATACAGAGTTCTAGGTTGTATTGATTAATTACCAGCGCTTGTGCCATATACAAATTCCGAAATCTGATGCCTTTTGTACCATTCGACCTCACCTTGTAGATGATCTTGAAAGACGACTCTGGTGGAGCTGTGTGGCTTGAGTTCACTAAGTGCTGCTCGAGAATTGAGCTAGTAACTAACTGTCTTGCATTGTCCTTTTGATTACCATGCCTAATAATGTTCAGAGGTGCGCTTGGAAAGTGTGCGATCTGTGCGGGCGGCCAATAGAACTAGCTCCGCAGGAACAATTGAAATTATAAACACAGATTGAAGTGGCCCAAAGCGGTAGTTTATCCTTCACACATCCATTGATCATTTATCAGCTAAAAAACTAATCTGTAGTTCAGTGATCTAGATAAATGGTTCTTGAGGATCTCAGCAGAGGTTTCTCCAAGAGTGAACTGTGTAGATCTCGTTCTAGTTAAACGAAAATGTATATTTAGAAAGGTGTTATCTTCAAATGTATTCATGAAGAGATCAGCGACTATATGGTTGGGTTCATCAGTCTTCACCAATTTCATACGCTTATCAAATTCAACAATTTACATGCACCTGGGTTTGTTATCTTTATTAATAGGCCAACTTGACAACAAGAACAGCATAAACAGTATCACCCCATACTGATGAACGATGATTAAGTTGTTATTTGCATACATAAACTGAGTGGATTTTATTAATTCTCGTTTAATATAGCTACTTTGTTAAAGTTACTGGTAGCACTTGAAATAGTGAGACGTCAGTGAGAAACCAGCAATATCGTTTTTGAATTTTTCATTCATTCATTCATTCATAGGAAAATACAAAATGAACTTTCATCATAATAAACATCTCAAGGTCATTTGTTGATGGATTATCGATTCATCATCAACTGACTTTTGATGTACATTTCAAACTGGTAAGCATTTATGTGATAAATCATGGAGAATATATACTATACACTTGCGTCGAAATTGAATGATTGAATAACTAACTATACTTTAACATGAATAATGTTCGTTCATATGTTCATTTAAGCCACCTTTCACTGGAAAACTCCATTTTTCTGACAGCGAGATAAACCACGCTAATTGAATGAATTTTCTTGCAAATCGGGAAATGTTCGCCATATTTCTGAGACGTCGAAAATGCAATAATGCGAAAAGTCGAGCGGTGAGGCGATTATTAGAATATAATCCACAAGGGATGTATAATATCTCATCAGTACCACGGCTGACGAATAAACCTCCTCGTTCTCGTGAAGTGGCAGTACAAACAGTGAAGGTAAAAAGCAAAAAGGTTGGAGAGTCGAATTCGTGGTCTGACTCTTCGCTTCATACTTCTAGACTGATAAGGGAAAAAGTGGGATTATCGCCAGGTAGAGATGAATTACCATCGGCATCATCGTGTAGAAAACGTGTTCATCATTATCATCATCATGATAAGAAAATGTCTCAACGCACTGCTTCGCATGGTGAATTATCGTCTTCCCAACAATTTCTCGACGTGAGAAATTTACTCGGTGACCACTGTTCTCATTATTATTCTGATCATCATAATCATCATGAACATCAAGAATGTTCAAACAAGGCAGAAATATCACCAAATCAAGGAATATCCAACCCACATAAATTATTCAGAAGATTTATAAAACACCCAAGAGATATTGACGAGGATTCTGAAGAGACAGCAATTACAGCTGACACAACTGTCGTATTTGGTGCTTTGCCTACACCACTGGGAAATGTTCATAAACTCAAACCGACGGATTTCTGACAGCTAGCCGACATCCAGCAATTCTTCATCATGTAACACAGTAAAAGTTGAAACAGTTTGAAATTAATGTAAAAACAATAAGTTATGGTATCTTTCAATTTCCCCCATCCTTATTTCTCCATATTATTTTGATTATTTTATGTGATTATTTATTGAAATCCACTGAAATTATTTGAAAGATTTGACTTTCAATAAATTATTTCTTCTTTTCTTTTAATTCCTGGAACTTATACATGAATTTGTTTTTAATTTTATTTCTTCACGTTGCGAGTGGAACATAGAACTTCAATCCCCAAGCTTTGAAGTTTTGGTAGCAGTGATTTTATTTTCTATTTTTACAGGGTTAGGCTGCTAGGTTCAACTAGGCCGACATTCCCTCTTTACCAGTGGCCTTACTACAAGGCTTAGCGAGGTTTAGCTAGGAGTGCATCCGTCGGCAGGAGCTCGAACCCGGGACCATGTGAGGTGTGGCTGACGCGAGCTTTCTACCACTGAACCATCGACTCACCCTATCATACAATCAATGGATGATTGGTTACAGGATTTCATCATGAGCTGACATTGATCAGAGAACCGCTGGAAAAGAAGTCGTGACCAGTAGGGTGCAGCAGGTTGGGTGTGAGGACAAATACTCGTCGAAGACATTGGTTAACGATCGCGCTACGTCGTGAATTGGCAGAAGTTGGAGTTCATGGACGATTGGATAGGGTCCCAGCGGTTTAATTGTCTACGAGCTAGCTCGCCTTGTAATCAGAAGGTCCTGGGTTCGAAACCCGGTGGATGCGTACTGAAGAAGAGCCCCAAACTTGGACGAAACAGCTGTCCAGTACTCCCAGGTTTTCCAGTGGTTCTATACCCAATGTCATCTCATGATGAAAATTCTGTAACCAATCAAATCCCTACAAACCTACACTTCAATAAACGATTGATAGGACTCTAATCACTTAGACACTTAGTTGAACTGGATGGTTGAAATCTGAGTTGGGATTAGGACATAGCATCATTCTATGAATCTGTGGTGTGTGCCACTGGAGTAGAGATTTACCACTAGTATAAAGGTAGAGACGTTCATCGGCACAAAAATATCAATAGCAGAGAGATAGATTTCACATCACAGAGATAGGAAATGAACCATGAACATAATAGACACGAAAAGAAGATAAAGAAAGAGAACATGTGAAGGGCAGAAGTGGGGGCACAAGACGAAAGATCTGTGCAAATGACGGTTTTCACATAAGGTGTTGAATAATTTCTTTAAGTAAAAGAAATATCAAACAAAAATTGTCTTCTACCAATACATTTAGTGTTGCTACATCCAGAAAATGAAGATCCCATGGTCTGTTGCCATCGGAGTAAGAGACATCAGGAGTTTTTCGAGGGACTTTGTTGCTGTCAGTGACTTGGTAGGTGTCAAGGATGGTTATGCTACTGAGAGAAATGGGGAAGGCCGCGAACGACAGTGTGGAGTGGACAGGTTTCAAAGAGGCCTTGAAGGAACTGTTTGCATGATTCGTGGCGAAGTACGACAGCCTGACGGGTATACATCTGGCACTGAATCAGTTTTTTGCTGTGAAGCCGGGACCTGATGTAGAACCATTAGTGCTGTCTGTGAAGATAACGAATCTTCTACGTCGTCGCGCACTCCCCACCTTGGATAAGAAGTCAGAATCGCGGTTATTCAATATCTAGTTCATCGAGAGTGTTACAGACCACATTTCTCATCCCCTACAACTGGTAAACGCTGCATGACCAATGGACACTAGTGAGCTAGTAAAGGTAAGTAGATAGCTGTTAAATACAACGGTAGTCGTAACAGAGCCACCGGAATCGAACGATAGGGAACAGAGAGCTAGAGATTTGTAGCGTGAATTAGAGGAACTACGAATGAGTTCCAGGGAAGAACACTGCTTTGAATGTGGCAAGTCAGGACACTGGAGGAGGCATGTACTACCCAGAAAGATAGAGAAGGAAAAATTTCAGACATTATAATTTGTGTTCAACCCTCCTTTAGGACTAGAAGTAGTGGGGGCTATTGAGAAAGGGGTCATGTATTCTAAATTACGAATGAATAGCCAAGAAGTAGTATGTTTAATAGATACAGAGACAGCAGTTTTACTAATGCATAAGAATCTATGTCACAGTGTCAGGCAACGTTCATTGACGATTCAAATGTTAGTTAAACATGTGTTAAACATAGTAGGTATGTTAAACTGTAGAGTTCTTATCGGCGATTGCGAAGTAAATTTCCCGTTCATTGCTATGCTATTTATGTCCTTCGTTTATCCTCTATCTTTGTCTTCTTTTTGTGTCTCCCATGTTTTACTGCAAAGTACTGGTTGGTTCATTTCTTCTCTCTTTGACGTGAAAGCCATCTCTGCTCTATTTGAAATTATTTCTGTGTTAATGAACGTTTATTTTTTATACTACTGATAAATCTTATCAGTAGCCCTTTTGTTTGAACCACATGAGGAGGCCTAGGCCGACTAGCTGTAAGCGTCCTCGAGATGGCGGGTAACTGCATAATGCAAAGTATAGTTAACTTGAAGTTGTGTAACACTCCATTTCTTCCGAAGAATAAAATGAAATTAGAACAACAAAAATCTGTTGCAGATGTCCATCAGTTCATATTTCTATACTTCAGAACAACATGCAAAAATGAAATGACCACACATAGAATGATATTAAAATCGAAACTATGTGAAAATGACTTTTGTCTATGAAAGGCAGCAGAAATATCCAGCGATTATAAAGAAGATCTAAAGGTTCAAGGATTATACTTTGACTGAACTCTACATTGTCGTGTCATATGTGTATTCCTTGGTTTGGTGCAAAGAGTGGCGAGCATGCTAGTTGGCTGATTCGCCAACATACTACACTCTAATTTGTTGTTATTGGATGGTTGGAGACAATCGGTAGGAAGTCAGTTGCCTCCAGACATCTAATATCAAGGATTACAAAATTTCAGAGCAATTTATTCATCGCTTACAAAATTCAGACACACTTTGTCCATCTATCCAGACTATACTCTAACCTTTTTTTAAAAAATCTCTTTGACTACAAACAGTTAGAGAGTTCATGTATTAGCCCCATGTTATAACGCAACGATCTTTGCATTTTCTATGATTTAATTCTATTTCATCCAATATTACTTGAATTGGAAAAATGCCAATCTACTATGCTCAACTCACTTTATAATCCCTGATTCGATTTAATATAAACATAGCCTCATCTGCTGCTCAAATAATTTGTTATAATAGGGTTAGAATCGAGTTTGTTTTATTCAGTGGAACACTAATGAACAGTCGGCGTTCTTAAGAACAGCTGGTACAAATTTTAAATTTCATGCTTATTCAAGTATTGGTTTGTAGGGATTTGATTGATTGGTTACAGGGTTTCATCATGAGCTGACACCGGTTGGAGAACCATTGGAAAACCTGGGAGTACTGGACGGCTGTTTCATCCTGGTTTGGGACTCTTCGTCAGTACGCACCCATCGGGGTTCAAATCGAGGACCTTCTGGTTACAAAGCTAGCGAGCTCGTAGACCATTAAGCCACTGAGACCCTATCCAATGGCCCATGAATTCCAACTTCTGCCGATTCATGACGTAGCACGACCGCTAGCCAATGTCTTCGGCGATTATGCATCCTCACACAGGAACTGCTGTACCCTACCAGTCACGACTTCTCACTAGAACCCCAGGTAACTTATGTTTTTCTTGGACATTTTGACCTTCTTCACTTTTATCAATGACAATAGCACGTAGTGAATTAGTTTTGTTCTCTGAGCTGGTTGCTTTAATTGTGAAGCTTTCTTAACCCACCCCCCCTTCTTCTAGAAAACATCTTCAGCGCAGGTTTTAGTATAAAATGGACTTATTTGAATTGTCCATGAATGATGTAATAGTATCTGCTGGCAACTACTGTCGTGACTGGTTGTTAATTTACCAACCGTCTTCAAAAAGGGTGTATATCCCCACAATTCTATCAAAATGGGCTTAAACTTGAGTCATAATATCGACAACAAGCCAACGTTAAAGACCACAACAAAATTCATCCGACCACATATAAGATATATTTTTGAAATTATAGCTGTAATATTAAGACTGTTTGAAATAGATATGCTATACAAACTAGTCAGCAAGCAAGCCAGCCAGCGTAATCACTTCATTCGATGTTGTATAAACCAAAATATCCGACAGAAAAGAAGATAAAATTAACACCATTTAAAAAATAAACTGTATGAACTGCAATAAACATCACATCGGTCAAAGTAGACATCCACTTCTAGCCAACAAAGTAATGCATTTAAAGCATATGCATACTTCACATAATCACAGCGACACCGCGGAATATGTCAAAATCGCAGAGTAATCAAACCCAACACGCGATGTAATTAACTAAATCCGAAAGGCAAACAAGTTGTAGTACATATCTGAGTATTCATCCATATGTCGAGCATGATAACAAATCCAAATCACTACCTATACAGCGGTAATAAACCTGGATATCTATGAAATAACGAAAATATGCTGACAGTTGCATTTCAGATCCCAATGATTCATTCGATGGCTGCAGCATGCCTCTTTCGACATTTTGGTATGGATTGGTTCGCAGCTACTCAGGTTCCAGACCGAAAAGAATAAAAAATTCACCGGTTGCTGAATTATTAATACTTCTTTGCATGTTTAACTGGATACTAACTGCTGTGGTGAACCTTTTGCAGATTATATTACTTAGAACATCGTTAACGGTGAACTAACTTACGTTTTTTAAGCCATTTTTATACTTTTGTGAGTAGCCCACCATATCGGCCGAATGTAACGCAACACTCATTTGTTACGCCAATGTTCAACAAATTCAAACAATAATTGTGCCTAGGATTATGCCATATAAACTGTTTTAACTTATGCAGAGTGTACTTACGGTCAATATTCCATTATCTTCCCTTGTATATATAACCTTTGTTGGTGAAAAATTTTAAACATGTTTACTCCATGTGTGCATTATTATCATATTGTTGATGCCTGTCAACTGGAGTCCCTCATGTGCATAAGGTGGGAATATATTATTGTAAGATGCATTTTATTGTTGTATGAGGGACTTGACTTCAAGCTTTATTTATTTTCCCAAGTATCTGTTATCCATCCAACGCATTCTTGGGTTTTTTTTGTTAATGCGAAGTCAATATCTCTATATTTCTTGATGTGTTCCATTGAATCACCAGTTATCCGATTTTTACCACAAACTAAAGATAAAATGACAGCAACCATGTTATTTAACCGTAATCCATGTAATCTAAATATGTAACTTAAATAATACTTATCCATGCCTATACAACTTGTGTGTCCTATATTTGTAGGAATAAATATGTACCTTATTATATTATCATTACTAACTATACTTACTAATCGTATGTGTAATTTATCGAATTGATGATGCCTGTAAACTGGCGTCCCTCATGTAAAAAAATGAGAATATACTATTATTATTATTATTATCTGTGAAAAGACACGATATGTATGTATACAATTTTCAACAGAGTTTATTCCACCATATTTTCTCTTCTTCAACCATCTTCAAACAAAAGCAGATTTGACTGACTGACAGTAGATAGTGCCATAGAGTTCTATCCATCTCACCTGAAGCTCAATCCAATATATCGTCGTCATCATGATATCTCTTCTCTCTCATCCCTCCAGAAATACACGATGACATTTTATAGAATGTCAATTATCGAAGGTTCAGTAGTGCATTCTGGTGAAGGCAGTAAACGACTGAGGAACAGTTATCTCATCCATCCGTCGAGCTGGATAACCTTTTCTCTCCCGTTGAGTAGAAACTCGTGAATCAGCTAGTTTTAAATACTCGTCAGAGTGGACAACACTATTCGAGGTGATACTTTACTAGATTTAAGGGAAAATGAATAAGATAATAATAATAATAATGATTTACTTTATTCCAAAAACAGTACTTATGATACAGAATGGAATTTTCCACATTAATCACAATATATTGCATCTAATTTCCTCAAATTAAAAATAAAATTAATCACACAGAAAATTTTTCAATATTTACAATAGGGGTAATGTCAAAAAAGAAAAACATGCAGCATATAAAATGGAAATAATAATAATGATAACAGCTAAGGTAATGAAAAGTGAAAATTGCCGTGGGCTTGTTTCACACAGTATTGTCGATGAGTTATAAAAAATCCTTGCATGATTAAAAAATATTGAATATAATGTTCTCTTTACATGATATGGTGAGAAGAAATAAGTTGGTGTTTGTAATTATGAGAGTAAAACAAAGAAGCAACAGGACCATAAATATAATAGAAATAATTAAAGTAAAACTTGAAGGTATATAGGGATGGATGGAGGAAATTGTTTATTTACTAGATGAAAAAAGGTTAGTTAATTCTTGTATGACACTATTTTCATCACATAAAATACGCGCCAAGTATGGTGTCATAGAATTTTTATACTAAGACGCGCGAGCATACAGTTTTCTGAAGTTACTTCTTGTTCTACCTGAGAAGATCCAAGGTGAAAGCTCAGGGTAAAGTGGATGCTCCAAGTCAGACGAAATCCCTTTAGTAAATTTATTGCACGAAGTCAAGTGCCTATCGACAACGATGTTAACTATGTGGTCCAGTGGGACACCACTCATCCTACTGACAGCATTCTACGAATTGTGACATAGTCCCAGGAAAGAATAAGGGTGAACAATGAAGAAGAATAGGTAGGATGCAAAAGTTTATGAACTGTAAGAGGAGGGGTTGAGTTATACCCGAGTGCCTTAACTCCCTAATGTAAAATGTCAAGCGGAATATTTTACTGGAGATCGCTAAGACATGGGAAGACCAGGAGAGATCAGAAGAGAGAATAAGTCCAAGATACTTAATTTCTGATTTAATTCCTACCTCATTGTCGCCAATCTTTTAATTGTCATGAGAATCGACGGCTTCTTTTAACTGTCGTTTACATCTTAAGCTGAAATTAACAGTTTGACATTTAGAAGGATTTAGTTTAAGACCGTTCGACTCAGATTATGTACTAACTCCCGACAGAAAGCTATTTATTTTAGTGCAGTCTAGCTGGGTGTTAACAGCCATTGAAACAGTTAAATCATCAGCGTGCTTCACAAAGTTTATTTCATCATCAGAGTGAGGCAAGTCATGTAAGAAGAAAGAAAAAAGAGAAGTTACATGCAAACTATATTGATGGAGGTTTGTTTTGGTAACCCAAGTCTTAAGCGGACCGTCATAATTCTGACATCATGCATTTAACGCTAGTCGTTTGTAGATCATATTGTATGGAAAGCTTTCTCGATGGATATAGCCTAGATAAAAGCGGCAACAGATTTAACGTTTCTCGTAAAACACCGTTAATTTTTCCCAGAATTGCACAGCTGTTAAATTTCTCAAATATATCGTAGCAAAAAAAAGAGGCATTACATTCACCAGTTGTTTAAAAACTAGGCCAATATTTTAGGCTATTACTGTAACAACAGAAGACAAGGGTCAGGCAACAGATCATTTATTAAGGAAATCAACGCATATTTATATATTTTCATGTACATTACTTTGGATATTTAAGCAAACAAACACAGTCTTCCGATTGGTTGTTTCTCACAACAAATCTTGGGAACGTAAATATTGACGTAAATTGCTGTCTACCAATTTGGCTAGTAGACAGCTCTCACCACATTACCACCACTACTTCGATTTTACAGGTTAAAATCTTCAACATATAATAAAGAAGACTAGAATATCCTTTTCAACAAAAGATGGAAACTATTATCGGTGAAGATGATGACGCTGTTATAGGAAGAAGTACCACTTGACGTAAATTCAGTAATCTACCTACTCCAACGGACTAGAAAATAATGACATCCGACATGTGGTTACCTTGCATTTATTTATATATATTAATAATTCCCATTGTAGCATTAGGAAAACACAATTTTCAGCGAAGAGACTCTTTTCAACAACGAATTTATTATCAAGTTGTACAATCGTATATTTATGGTTTTCCTTAAGAAATTATATCCGGTGAGGGAATTAGATCAAAGGTGTGAATACAAGAAATAATAATAATAGTATGAAATGCAATTAAAATATTTGTGATTATAATCATAGTTTAATGTCAAGTGGCACAACAATTCCATTATGGGTAAATTTTATTTTGATAGAGTCTCACAGTGTTATACAGTAATATTTACTGATGACGTTTCGAGCACAATTTATTGCTCATAATCATATCAAGGTAATCACACGACTTCCTAAATTCATTTATATATATATATATATATATACATAAGCCAGGTTATCCCATAAGACCAATAGTAGATTTTAGAAATACCCCTACATATGAATTATCAAAACATTTAGCTCTAATATTATGTCCCATTAGAGATCGTTCAAATTCTAGACTAACTAATTCATATGAAATGAAAAATAAACTAAATGACATACAACTAGATAATGATGAAACAATGGTTAGTTTTGATATAACCAGTCTTTATACTAATATACCAGTCAATATGGCCTTAGAAGCAGTTAAAAAAGAACTAACTGCGGATACTGAACTCAATCATAGGACAAAGCTGTCCATTGAAGAAATTATTTTAGGGGTTCAGCTATGCCTCACATCTACTATCTTTAGATTCCAAGGCAAAATATATAGACAAACTGAAGGTGTAGCAATGGGATGGATCACCAATATCTCCTATTGTAGCAGACATTTTTATGGACAGCTGGGAAAATAGTGCTCTCAATACATTTAATCCTACGCCAAAAATATATGGTGGAGATATGTAGATGACACATTCACAGTGTTAAAAACAGAACATATCTCTAGCTTCTTAACACATATTAACTCACTAGTAGAGGGGATAAAATTCACATTTGAATCGGAAGATGAACAAGGAGAGTTGGCTATGCTAGATTGTAAAATAAAACGAATAGAAGAAGGTAAACTTCACACTAGTGTTTATAGAAAACCAACGCATTCTAATAGATATTTAGATTTTAATTCGTCGCATCCGTTAACTGTTAAGGCAGGCTTAGTTAAGTGTCTAACAAACCGAGCCATAGCACTAAGTAGCACAAAAAAAGACCTAAACGACGAGATAAAACAGATAGAAGAAGCGTTGGTGTTGAATAATTATCCTTTAAAATTCATTAGGAAGATAACTAAAGGCCAAAAACAAAATAAAAATAATTGTGGAACTAGTAATGATAACATAAATAAGAGAGAATATAAGTCATCGACAGTTATACCATATAAAGAGGGGACATCTGAGACCCTACGTAGGATTCTAAATAAAGCAGGAATTAGGGTGGCATTTAAACCTACAAACTCACTCAGGGACAAGCTCTGTAGGTTAAAGGACCCAGTGGACCCAATTAGACAAAATAATATAATTTACAAAATACCCTGCAATGACTGTGAGGTCAACTACATAGGTCAAACTAGTAGGTCAGGAATAGTCAGATTGTCAGAACATAAGAATTTAGCTAAGATAAGAATGGTTGACCCAGAAAAGATAAGTAATTTAGAAAAAAGCTCGGCAATTGCAATGCATGCATTAACACACAACCACACAATAGGGTGGGAGAGGGTTAAAATTCTAAAAAGTAATATAGGTAGGTGGAGAGCGAGAGAGGTTGATTACTGAATCTTTGTTCATCGAATCTACACCCAACACGTGCAATAGGAATGAATCATCACTAATACCCGAAATATGGAAAATAATACTACCAATCAAATCAAGTGGAAATCAAGTGAAAAATAATGGAACTATATAAATGAATTTAGGAAGTCGTGTGATTACCTTGATATGATTATGAGCAATAAATTGTGCTCGAAACGTTATCAGTAAATATTACTGTATAACACTGTGAGACTCTATCAAAATAAAATTTACCCATAATGGAATTACACTCTACCACAGTGCCCAAGTTTTATTCTTATATCATTGGCACAACAATTAATGTCATATATAGAATAATACATAAGGTGTATAGATGTTGGAGAGGGGTACATAATTATAAGATTAGTAGACGAATATAAAATGTTACATAACATGGTGTGAAATTTGATAAGATAGAATTCAATATTGCAAAAATAAAAAAAATTAATAACTTTGGGTTTAGAATGACAACTGGGTCAAGTGGAAAGATTCAGAGTGAGGATAGTAATAATAATAATGATAATAATATTAATAATAATCGTAGTTATAAGGGAAAAGTACATAGAATAACTAAATAAACAAAATAAATAAATGTCTATCCCTCTACGGCCATGGCACAAGTAGGGATTATACATACTTCTTTTGTACGCAAAGGTCTGGCTTAAAGTCATGAATTTTTAATTGCATTTCATACTATTATTATTTCATGTATTCACACCTTTGACCTAATTCCCTCACCGGATATAATTTCTGAAAAAACCATATATATACGATTGTACAGCTTGATAATAAATTCGTTGAAAAGAGTCTCTTCGCTGAATATTGTGTTCTTATATATATTACATGTCTTTCATTATCAAAGGCTAACACAATACGGAGAAAAAAAGCATATAGGCGTGCTAAAATTAATGGGCATTTGTTACAAATTTTGCTTCCCTTTCAAAGGTGATGATCATCTTTGAGTATTCAAAAGTAATAATATGGATTGTTTTTCAAGTTTGATAGCGGAATAATATCATGGGCCATTGTGTCTGGTCCCAGTGGCAGTGGCTGAATCGTCTATGAGCTTTGTCCTGTAATCGGGTTCAAAACCTGGCGGGTGCCAACGAGTTCCAAACTAAGACCGTTGGGGTCCACCTAGTCGACAGTGAGGACAGATACTCGCCGATGACATCGGCTGGTGTTAGTTTCACTAAAATCACAGGTTGTTCGGATTCAGAATTCATGGGCTGGCCATTAGATCGGGTCCAAGAGGTGAATGGTTTACGAGCCGGCCTTCTAGCCGGAAAGTCCTTGGTTCGAACACTGTCGGCGGGTGTGCACTGATGATGAGTAATACACTAGGCTGGCGAAACAGCTGTCCACTAATCCCTGCTGGTTTTCAATGGTTCTCCAACTAATATCATCCAGTGATCAAAACTTGAAAAACACACCAAATTCCTACACATAAGCTCTTGAAAATGATAAAGATTATAGTGTTCAGGCCAAGTAAATCTTTCCTAGCAGCATTATGACTAACTCACTGTTCTGCAAGTAATTTATATATTTTTAGAGAGAAGTGATACCTGTATTCCATCTCACAAAATCAACTTTTCGCACTATTTTAACTTTACCTCATTCGTTTCCCTTCCCTTCCAATTCAAACTTTTCAGTTTTGGAGTTCCGCTAGCGTCGATGTTATTTTTAATGACTGGGGTGGCTAGTGGCCTCACGCCAAAACTTTCCTCTCTTCCAGGACCTATAATCCACTAGGTGAGGCTATGGAGTGTACTGTCGGTGAAAAGAACTCGTCTTCTCACACACACACTTCGTTGGGACAAACATTTGCTCTTTGGGATTGGATTTCAGCAGAAACTTTCCTCTGTAGGTCAGTTCCCGTTGAGAATACAGTCTTGCACGGTATTCATTCAGAATTACTGTTCCCCTCCTGCCCGTGACTGACAAGATGTGCTACTTTGTTGACCACAGAAGGCTAAAGCTTACAAAGAAATACTCAGAATAGACACTACATAGCAAAAGCATTCGAAAGAAAAGCTGGTGTTTTAGATAGAGCAAAAACTGTAATGACCAAATTCATTTGGTTATGGTCTGAACGCTAGAAATCGATCTCTACGTCCTACGGCATAGCCGGAAAAACTTCGCTGAGACATGTGCTATCAGAAAACATCCTAAAAGTAGGGAAAAGACGATTATTCATTCATCTTCAGTATTTTAGCTTTTCTATTCAACAACAACAATGATTACATCAAAACTCAAGTTTTCCTCAACAGTGCCGTGAGACTGCTAGTTATACAAGGAGGCGATGTGTGTTTCTGTATGCGAAACAAGTACTGTAAGACCAAAGTTTAACGGTTAAAATTACCTCAGAATTGAGGAGGAAGAGGAGAATATTCCCAACAAGGTGGGATCAAAATCTCTGTCCAGAAGAATCACATACCAACGCTTCCCATCACAGACAGTCATAGTTCAGAATCACCTTCATTCATTCTCTAAGACAAACTCACACCGTGAAACGTGACTTATCATCCGTACCCAAGAAAATACTCTACATGAGCTTGAAATTCAAAGGGGACTTAGCTTCCGATATCATGAAACGAAGGATCTCACAGTCCCTGAAAAGAACATTCCCTGCTGCATCTCTGAGAATAGCCTTTACCAGTCGACCATTGCTGTTCAATAACCTGAAGGACAACATCCCGCTGTTGACCAACTCTATGTGTGTTTATCAATCCACCTGCTCATGTGGAGCTGGGTATATCGGTCGTTCGACTCGAGTTTTGTCCAAGGCGGTGCAAGAACACTGTCCTGCATGGTTATGAAGAAGTGGAAGTGGAGCAATGAGAAGCGCGATCATTGAACATCTGGTTGGTAGTGATCCCCCTGTCTCTATAGCCTCCACCTTTAAAGTCATCTACAAGGCAAAAAGTAATTTACCAAAATTACTACTTACCTGACTCATCCGTATTGCTGAAGCTTTGGCTATGGAAACAGAAAAGTCGGATCTCTGTGTACAGAAAAAGTTCGTTCAACCCCTCCAACTTCCAGGGTCTTAATCCCTCTATGCTAAAGTTTGATAATCCCCAATCATATATATATGTTATCGGTGGGAACTCTATCCTCACTCCCGACTGGATGGACCTCACTGGTCACGACTTCTCACTAGAACTCCGAAAAACTCCATCCTGCAGCAAGTCACTTACAAGCATCAGACTAATTTTCAACGGTTTGGTTTCTAAGGATTAAATTTGTTTACACGAGTTTATACACAGCCTACAGTGGGGGGGGGGAAGGGAATACGTATAACAATCCCAAAAGGAGGGGTTGAATTGTTTAAATAAGTGTAAATATTATAAATAAGTCATCTAGGAAGGATTTTCCAAACAACTTTTTCCACTACAATGACAACTAGTCAAAATGAGCTGGATAGCAAGACAATCAATCGGGTAAATACCGGCAGTGTATCACGAAGTGTTGTTGACTTTGCAATAATCGCTTGAGTTGCTAAAATTAATCGTTTAGAAATAAAAGAGATCGCGAAATGCGTGTACTGATTGATAAGGAAAAACACAGTTTCTTGTTTGCTCAACGAAGAAATACTGCTTCTTTCCAACGACTTCATGTTCAAGTCAACCGTACAGTCGTTTTGGTAATGCAGAAAAAGAAGGCATCAAGTGGCACGAGAAATTGCTCAGTCAATATTCCACATATGACGATAAGAATAAAGATAATTAAAATGATGTTGTATTAAGAGGAGTGGGTGAGTGGGTAGATTTGAAGCGGATGAATTACACAACGTTTGGAGATTATTGAATGAGTGAATTGGTGTGGCCAAGTGTTGTCTAAAACAAACAATGAAGACGGTGAAAATGAAGCGAAGAAGTGGAATGACGAATTCAAGTGGTAAAGTAGAATAAAATAAAAGAACATTACCATGACCACGGTAAAGAAAGGGGTTTAACAAAAGTGGTTTTGAACACATAAGTTAGGCGTCTGTTCATGTGTATATATATAGCTAGAGCTTCGGCTATGCATAAGTGAAGAGAACTTAAGCTTTTGGCGTGATTGGATTTGGTCTTGTAGATAACTTCAAAGGATACATAACGTGTAGTGTGCTGAATGACCGGACTCCAGGAGATGTTCAGAAATCGAAGACTTTGCCAATCGATGCTCATCTTTCATTAACCAAACTGGGTGGTAGTATTCAGCTTACAACACCCCAATGTAATCAGCTCCACACGAGCACATTTGAATGCGTATATGTATCGATATAGAGGTGGATATAAGCTGTAGTTTATCCTTGTCGCATTAATGAATCATATTTCGGCTGGTGAAAACTGAATGTGAGTCGGCTGTATAAACAGAGCGCTGAATACAACATTTTTCGGTAAACGACTTTTGATTACTTCAGCAATAGTGCCAGCTTTGAAAACCAATCTCATAAATAGTATCGTCTTTGGCACAATGAGGTAGCGTATTGTAAAGAAATATACTTAGCATAAGGATGAAAGTGGCGTTACCAGAATTTGTTTCACTAATCTGCGAGTCTTAGGGCAGCAACTACTTCCCTCTAAAAACAGAAGGAAGCAAGCTGCATAAAATAGCATCCTTTCGAATAAATTCTAAGCACGTAGCCCAGTACATAATTCCTAAGAAGCAGTGTCCCTCTAAAATTTAAACTAATCGTACACAGCTTAACGCTGACAGTCACACACCTAAAATTTCTGTAAATCTCTGTATATGTCATATTTTACCTTATCGCCTATTACTAAAAGTTTTATCCTTAGATCAGTTGTATTTTTGTAGTAAGTAAGTACAACTTAAGTGTGCTGGGAACAATGACTTAAATGATCCTTATTGATGTGTCAAGTGTGAATTACAAGTTGTCCTGAAAGATCGAATACTTCCCTAATTTGATGATTTGATTTGTAAGACTTATCTGTTCAACAAAGTAAATTGGAGACTACTTCAGCACTCTAGCATGCAGTGTCCTCAATTATTATTAATAACCTCATTCAAGAGCTGCCCTGTATAACAATACAACCTGTCAGGTCATCCACAACCAACAACTCAATGAGGCGTTTCAAGTGAAGAGAGGATTAGGACGAGACTGCCTGCCTATTATCACTCACAATGATTGATATTCCTAATTGTGGTGGACTCAATTACGTGGAACATCGTGTGTGTGTGTGTGGGGGGGGGGGAGAAGACAGGGATACAGATACACTGCACTGAACGATGAGGAGACACTAGGTGATCTGGATTTGGCGCATGGATGATTCATGTTGCTTAATGTCACACAAACTAGAAGACTCACGGGGAGGCAGGCAGACAGGCAAGAAAAAACCAACAAACTGACTCAAGAAGCAGTCAGAGGAGACTGAACTGACTCCAAGTGAACATGGAGAAGACGGAGGTGATGAAGATAAACAGATAATCAACTACAGCAGTAATCACTGTCAACTGGGGAAATTTGAAAGGGGTTACTTCCAACATTCACTTATCTAGCTATGCAGCCAGCATCGTTTTAACCACAGTCAGTCGGAACAGATGAGGATGTGAAGGCCAGTCAGTACCTGATAGTCCAGATAGCACACCTTGATCACTGTGAGCTCAGTGTGGAAATCTTCTGCACTCCACCTCAGCATGAAGAAGGAGATACTGATTCTGATTCTCAACACAAATGTTGATTCAGTTAGGGAGTCAGTTGTTATATATGGGTTGGAAACTTGCACTGCACGTGAGTCACGTAAAGCAATTCCAACAGTCTGCTGCTGCACAATTTTATCAACAACTGCCCACTTCACTATCTCCATAGTGAAGACCAGCAACAAGAGACTCTGGGAAGACCCAAACTTACCAAGAACACATTGCTCAACAGATATGTAGGAGAAAATGGAGATGGATTGGACGCATGTTGGCTAGGGAAACTGTCAAATTACATGCCGATCAATGAAGACCATATTAATATATGTGTAAAACTTGGGTACTGGGTTAGCAAGTAATTCCATATCAGTTTGTTTATTAATAGGGAATTACAATGAAGACCATCACTAGAGTGTAACGCTTGTGGGGAACGACGAGTTTGGTTTGGCCTCAAAGGTGACATGGAGGAGATTGTGTGAGGAGGAGGAAGCAGAGGATGGGTATATGATATATTCTTGGCAATGGTGGAGCTATCCAGCCAGCTAGAGAAGACCATCGAACATAGGAGTAAGTGGAGATATCTTGTTGAAGCCGTATGTTCCACTCGGTACCCAAAGGAACAATAATAAATAGTAATGGTCATTTAATACTTTCAATCGAATCTTCCTCAACCCAGGATTAGGAAAATGAATATTAGATAGTCGGTAATTGGAAATGTTAAGCTCTTTATGTCACTGTGGTGCAATTTCCAACTGTTTTGAGGCTTTTATTTTAACTTGTACGCATTCAGACTTGATCCAGCTCCATTTTCGCTCTTTTCCCTCGTGGTGTCAATACACACAGCACATTGTTTGAGAATGTAATACAGCCATATTCGTTAGATAAGTTCTGGGTTTTTTTTCCCTGGATAATCTGTCCCTTTTATTTTACGCAAATATGCTAGCTCAGCAGGACACGTATTTCCGATTAACCAAGTCTTTTTAAATCTTTAAATCCCTTCATTATTCGTATTAGAACAAGACATATAAGCGGACAATATTGCTTCTTTCAATTATATCTTCTTCAGGCTTTACTCTAATTTACACAGATTTATGTGAAAAAATTCAGTGGGACCGTGACCAGTGAAGTCTTACATCCAAGACTATCTAGAGCCTAAAAAAACTTCTACTGCCGCCACACTTTGTCATTTCCAAGCCGCCCACCAATCAAGTGTTGGTTTGTAGGGATTTGATTGGTTTCAGGATTTTCAACATGAGCTGACATTAGTTAGAGAACCATTGGAAAACCTGAGAGTACTGGACAGCTGTTTCGTCCTAGTTTGGGACCCTTATATAATCACTCAAGAGAAAGATAAGCTGCTTAGCTCTAGACCACGCTCATCTGCATTTATAAATTCAGCTGATCCTGTGAAGAAAACTACAGCAAGGAGGGTGAACAACTAAACAGCTAGCTCAGCAAGTGCATCACTGCTGAACATCTTCCTTCATTCATAGTTCGATTCAGAAAACAGGGACCAATAAAATCTATAAGAAGTTCTATTTTGTCTCATTTGAATGATGATGACGTTTATCAAGTGGAAAGAAGCGACTTCGCAGTTGTCTGTCACATTCCATGGGACCTTCCAAACAAAATTCCAGCCCCTCCCCTTTTACACACACGGCAGAAAATATTCGAGGGAATTCGACAAAATTCTCCCAGTGTCTTTGCATACGAAGATAGTTTGGTTTACTTTCGTCTCTCCCTTTCTTCGCCCAGGTTAATTCTGATTAAAATAAACCTCCTACACACACACATACACACCCTTTCTCATCTTCCATTTCCTTCATACCTTCATGATATTTATTTAAACTCTGATTATTTGTCCACTTCACCCTCCGTATTACGTAACTTTCAAGATTTGACCTTATTTATTTATTCGTTTAATTAATGAATTTATATTACAGAAAAGGTCATTAAGTGGCACTAAATAATTGCTCAGTCAATATACATATATGTGATAAGAATAACGATAATTAAAATGTTATAAGGGGTAGAGTTGAAGGGCATGAACATTGGGTTACCAACTGAATATCTTAAACAACTATTATTGAGATGCACACTGAATGCGCAATTTAGATTTAATGATGTCATCTACAATCAAAGGGATGGAGTCGCAATGGGGTCTCCTTTAGGACCGCTCTTAGCGGACGTCTTCATGGCTAGCTTAGAGAATGGCCCACTAAAGGAAACCATAGGTAGTTTGTTTATGTATAAAAGATACATAGATGACACTTTCATTGTATGTGACGAAAACTCTTCAACTGCTGAACTTCTTGGAATATTTAATGGTTCTCACCCATCTTTGCTTTTCACGGTCGAAGAAGAGTCAAATTCCTCATTTCACTTCCTTGATGTAAAGCTAGATAGAAGATAGAATGGTACGTTGCTAAGGTCGATTTACCGAAAACCAACATTCACTGGGCAGTACACTAACTTCAACAGTTGGGTACCGTTAGGGAGAAAGAGAAATCTTATTCATTCCTTATGCTCCAGAATTCGTAAAATCTGCTCTGCAGAGACAATCGATAGTGAACTAGATAAGCTTCGATCAAATCTCCTTAATAATGGTTATCCTACAAGGTTTATCGAACGTAATATCAAGAAAGAACACGTCCCCAAACAAATTACAGTTCCAAAGAAGAAACTGTTTATGAGTCTGGCATTCAAAGGTGACACCATTTCGGAATTGATTAAAAATCGTTTATCTAAATGTATTAAACGTACTTTTCCTGCAGCTGACTTACAACTAGTTTTTACCAGCCGAAATATGATTAGACAATGCGTCAACGATAGATTACCGCTTTTGTCCACATCCATGTGTATTTACTCTTTTACCTGCTCTTGTCGAGCTGTTTATATTGGACGTTGTAAGCGAACTCTCCGAAAACGTGTAGCTGAACACTATCCGGTTTCGTTAATGAAAGGCGAACGTAGAACTGCGAAGTTGTCTATTTGTGATCACCTGTTAGAGTCTGGTCGTTCAGCCCCACGTGATTCATCCTTCAAGGTTATCTATATGGCAAAATCGAATCGCTCGAAAAGTTTACGTTTTCTTCACTTATGCATAGCCGAAACTTTAGCTATACATGAACAGAAACCTAAATTATGTGTACAAAAACGTTTTGTCAAACCCCTTTCTTTACCTTGGTCATAGTAATGTTCTTTCTAGTTTTTATTTTATTTTATTTTACCGCTTGAATTCTTTCCACTTCATTTCACATCTTCATTCATTTCGTAATCGTACTCCTAATTTTTAGGATTTTTAGACAACACTTGATATTTTTAAAATTTTTTGATATCAATTCACTTATAAAACAATCTTTAATAATTTTGTAATTCATCCACTTCAACTCTACCCCTTATAACATTTTTATAATCGTTATTCTTATCACTTATATATGTATATTAATTGACTGAGCAATTATTTAGTGCCACTTAATGACCTTTTCTGTAATATAAATACAACTGTACAGCTTGAAAATGAAGTCGTTGAAAAGAAATTTCTTCGCTGAACAAATACTGTGTTTTTACTTATGAATAAATGGGTATTTTTCGTAATTATTGAATTGTCTACATATACACATATCACTCACTACCTTCGCTATTCTTATCGCCATCTGCATAAACCTTATTATCAATATTTTTGCTACCATTATAATCATTGTTACTGCTGACGTTGAAAACATTTGACGCTTACTATAATTATTATAATCTGATCCACAAACCCGCTGTCATTGGCTAAAATGTTGATTTAAATGTTGACAATAAATTCATGATATCCTTATTCACCAGTGTACCACTTATGATAACAAGAGACTTTGTATGCGAAGAACTTATAAGACGAAACATCGATTTCGGCATTCCTATATCTTTTATAAAAGAGCTTCTCTTGAAATGCACAATGAATGCCCACTTTTTGTTTAATGAAGAACTATACAGACAAATTGATGGTGTGGCGACCCATTCTAGCAGATACTTTACTTGTAAAACTAGGGAATAGGACATTGAAAGATGTCATTGATGAACTAGAATTCTACTGTCGGTACACCGATGATACATTTCTGATTACTGTGTAGATTTACGTCACAAAATTTCAACCCTACAGATAGGGCTTCTAGTCGTAAGGTAGACAAGCTGACGTAGGAGTGATTGAAAACAAATTTATTGGGGTCGACGGACAACTTCCTCTGTACTTCGACGGATTTGAGGCTCCCGTTCAATTCAGATTTGACAATCTCAGCTCGTTTGCTTTGCACCAAGATAACATAGTCATTGAACAATTCTCTTTCACTTTATTTATATTTTCATTACAGCTTGATTCCAAATAGTATTTTTTGGTGCAGGTATGGAATTTTCAGTAAGTGATATCGGTAGCCGACCATAGATATCAGGTGTGCGCCGGCAGGGGATCAAACCCCGGACCATGTGCACGATCGGGGAGAGTCATAACCGCTGTACCACCGACGCACTTGATGATTGTTCGGAAAGAGCAGAAGACCTCTGTGATATATTTCTCTGTAACTCGAATATAAGCGAGCTAGGAGAATCAGTAAGGCTTCTAGTGTGACATTGGAGAGTTTTAGAATTGGAATAAATGTGATGTCTTCGGAGTGCCTTTTAGAACCACTTCGGATATCGATTATTCTTAATTCAGTCTTCATAGAAGTCCAATTTTGCATTCAATTCGGCAAGTTTGACAGAGTAACGCAGAAACCCATTGAGTTCCTTCACTGTCGTAGGGTCCTTGCATTTTTTCAAATCGTGGAAAATACCCATCGGAACATACAAAGGCAATCTAACAAAATGCTTGGTCCACAGACCAAGAGCAGTTTGTTCTGATGAATGCCCTAATGATTAAACAGTTGGTATGTGAGAACAGTTAGTCAGAAAAGTTCATCGATAAGAATATGAATCAAAAGTCAAGGCAGGCCAAACAGTACCATGAAAGTCAGTACAATGCAATGCAGTGGCTGAGCTCTGTTCTTTCTAAGTTATATGGCTTACTTAGCAGGATCGATCATTCTAGGTCTAGCTAAATTCTTATGTCCCAATTATCTCTAACTGACCTCGATCTACTAGTTTGACTGGCCTGTGTAATTAACTCTACTGACAGCCATGACATGGTATTCGGTAAATTATATTATTTTTCGCAACTGGATTTCTTTATTGGGTCCTTAAACCGACAAAGTTTATCTGTGAGAGAGTTAGTTGGTTTGAATACCACAGTGACTGATTCCAAACTCATTGAGAATCTATGCTCGAAGCGCTATCCACTTATTATTGCTGTATCACCGTGTGACATTTTAAATGAACTTATCTAATATGGAATTGTTAATGACGATTATTTCTGAATATTCTGTTTATATATATATATAATTGTAGAGCAGGAAGAGGAAACTATGGAAGGGGAATATTCTTTGCTCAAATTTTCTATTGCCTTCTACACATCCAGTGTTTGTCGGAAGTTATTAAATTTTCTATGTAACGAAATTTCTCAGAAAAACAAGGCTGAATTCCAATTTTTATCATGTTACACTTTGACTAACTGAAAACACAAACGTCATCAGAACTCAGTAAACATTTATTGGAAGAAAATATACATAAAGACATATATAAATATCTGCGTAGAATATTAGATAACTTTCTGACACTTCAGCAAGCGTTTTAACGCCCGACGAAATTTACGTGACATTGCATTGTATAATATCGGATTGACAGCTGAATTCAAATAGGCCATAATCCTTGAGAACATGCGGAACCATAAATCATGATATCCATGCAGTGAGAAACTGTTATACACAACCATGGAACGATACGGCAGCCAAAAGGAGGCGAATAAAACAACAATCGTCATTAGAAGTTTCACGACCTACAAAGAAGTAAGAAGAAGAGGAAAAATGAATAGACTTTTGGGTTTTTTCAGTATGTAGTGTGTGTGCGTCGGTTGTACAGCGGCTAGGACTCTCGCCGACCACGCACATAATCCGGGGTCCGATCCCCTACCGATGCACACCTGATATCAATGGTCGACCTACAAAATTTGGGCTACCGATATAACATGCTGAAAATTCCATACCTGTACCAAAAATACGGTGTGGAATCAAGCTGTAATAAAAAGCAGATGTTTAATGCATCATTTAAGAGGAATATACTACCTGTTGTCTGGAAAGAAATAAGGCTAGTGCCTACACCAAAATCATTTTCTGGATCAGGTCTAAAGTTTAGGCCAGTCACCATCACTTGCATATCCCTCAAAAACCTTCTCTGAAATCTTGTGTTTATTATCTATCTCTCTTTTCAATCTTTCATTAATCTCTTCTCTTGTGTTGTGTGGCCTACATGGAAGGAGAGTGGCAACTTGAACTGCTGTGCACATTTGTGCAAAGTTCTATGTTGAAACCAGTTAGTCACCTGAGACCTACATATTAAACGTCAACTTTAAAAATGGTTTTACCTTTTACAGGAATGTAGAATTCTACAAGGTTTAAATGAAAAATACCGCAAACAACATCTCTTTGTCAAATTTATCTAGACTAAATAAAAGTTTTAGATAAGGAAGACAGCCAGGCAGCCTTTTTTCCTTGTTCTTTGTTCGCCTTGTTTTATTTTATTCAGGTTAATTGGTTCATCATAAAGTAAAGTTCACTTTATGATTCCTTATCTTATGAACAAGAAGAAGAAGATGATGATGAACTTAACCAGTGAGTGCATTAAGAAATTTTTTCCTCAGGTTATCAGCAGAGATGTCATATATGATGCGTCCTTGGAAATATGCGCATAAAGTTTAACGTTTATAATAATAATAATAACAATAATGTCAAGATGAGCTCGTATATAATCTGACTTCAATATTTATAAGTATATTCATTCGTCTTGCGTGTATAAAAGACAGAGAGAGGGGTTTATCAGTGGTCTAACCATGGACTGACAAACGGAAAATAGCTCTCTATTAATTGCTACTTCACGTTAGAATTAACTAACTCTCTCTAATCAGCGCAAAAGTTCATTTTTGAAAACTATCGGCGGGGGGGGGGGGGGGGGGGAGAAGGGCGGAGAAACTTCTCTTGCATGTTACTCAAATACCTTCTCTGAAATGTTTTAATGACCCACAGCAGTTTCCTTACAAATTCAGTAGATGCACACTAGATGCTGTCGTTCGACTCCACCACAATATTCTTTCAAATATAGATGCAATGGTGCAAAGATTGTTTCCATCCCCCTCTGTAGACTACACACTGCTAAAGCTGCTTTCGAGGATTCTATTCCTAAGACAATTGGGGCACTGTGGTAGAGCATAACTCCATTGTGGACAAGATTTCATTCTGATAATCACACAGTGTTGTACAGCAATATTAACTGATGACGTTTCGAGCATAAACTATTGCTCATAATCATATCACAGTGCCCAAGTGTTATACTTATATCAGTAATACATATGATCTTCCTACTAAGAAGCTTATCAATAAACTCACACGACTTTCTCAAACAGAAGTGAGATTCACAAACCATCGGATTTTTAACAGTCGGTGTTTAAAAAATCATATAATTCCAAAATATTTACGCATACATACGCCAATTAATTCAAGAAAAATAACATCAGCAGCTGAACATCTCAGTAGATTATGTCTAAGAGAAGAACTACATCAAATTACTGTGAAACTAAATAATATACGAAATGAAATCGAAAAACCCAAACACAAACTTAAATGTATGGTCAACGACGAAGATTATCTAATTGTTGTTGGAACATCAGAAAAAGCTAGAGAATCAGCATTAAGAAAATCAAAAACCACACAAATCAAAAAATTCAACAAACTAATTGAAGAAAGGAACACAGCAAATAAAATTGATGCCAATGGTTCATCCTCTATAGACAGAACAAAGTGGGTGATCAACCTCTCATTAAGGGAACTAAGCACTAGTGAGATAAAAGTACTTGAGAAAGGACTGAATTTCAACGTTACAGTTAGTAAATTAAAACCAGAGAACTTGATATGATTATGAGCAATAGTTTATGCTCGAAACGTCATCAGTTAATATTACTGTACAACATTGTGTGATTATCAAAATAAAATCTTATCCATAATGGAGTTCTTACTTTTCAGGTTGAAAACCACATAGCTTTTTATAAAATGGAAGGCGATCCACTTCGTTGTAAACGACCACTAGTGTGCCTCAAGATGAGCTGTACTCTCTCCCTCTCCATGTCTTTATTCTTTCTTTCTGCATCACCTATCCCGTATTCTTACAAAGCTAACTTCATTATACATGCCAACGATCTAACCATTTCTGTCCCAATAATTGCTACACGGGATTGTTTTTATGAGTTGATCACGGACTGATGTCAGTTAGAGAACCATTGAAAACCAGCACTGGAGTACTGGACAGCTGCTGTTTCATCCTAGTGTGGGAATCATCGGTTGGGAATCATCATTCCACTTTCAGAGTTATCCCGTCTGATACGGTAAATTCTCTTTAATTATTCGCAACTTCTGTCTCATTGTATCTCTCTCCACAGAGTGAAACCATAAGAAACTTCATAAGAATTTATGCTTGTAAGACTAGATATAAAAATTGTACCATATCATATTTACCACGGGTTTTGTGTTAAGGAAGACGAATGTCAGAAAAGAATTTTTAAACTTATCAAGACTATTTCATTGTTTATTCATTACTTATTTTATGGCAAAGCTGAAAAACTCGCAACTTAGTCAAACCATCAGTCACTTTGACATTTATAGAATATACGTAAACGAGACTTTCGTTATCTGCGGTAAGGACGTAATACCTGATGATATCTTGTTTGCATTCAACAACTGCCGTCTCTTTCTGCAATTCACCATAGAAAAGGAATCTGAACTAAACATCCCATTTCTTGATGCCTGCCTCTGTAGACGCAATGACAAATATCTCTAAACATCCATCCACCGGAAACGTACATGAAAAGGATAACTAACTAATTTTTATAGTTGGGTGCCTATCTCTAGGATAAGGAACCTAATTCATTCGCTCTGCTTTAAGATAAGAAACATTTGTTGTTCTAATTGCGTTGACTCAGAACTAGCCTCCCTAAAAGCCAAGCTCGTAGAAACTTAATCGGTTACTAGAACCGATTCATTACTGATAAAAACAAGAAAGATGATAAGCAGTCCAAACGGGTCATTGACACTCAGTACTTCCAAAGAAAACTATATTCATGAATTTGGAATGAATTCAAAGGTGATTGGGCTTCAGATATATACTCGAAAATCGTCTCTCTAAATCAGTCAGTGTGACGTTCTTTGGTGCGAAATTACAAATCACGTTTTTCAGCCGTAAGTTATTATTCCGCATATCTCTGTAAAAGTAAAGCTCCGCCGTCTGGCCGCCTCTATGTTTATGTGCTCGTCTTGTGAAGCAGGCTACATTACCCATAACCAAAGAACCCTGTCCACACAGATACTAGAACATATTTCAATGTGCTTTTACAAGGGAGAAAGGAAGGATGTACGAAGCTCTGTTCTGGTACACTTGATCGACTTCTGTTACTCTACCAACCCAGACCATGTTTTTAAGATTATCATCCGTCGAATTCATGCTAACTTGTCGGCCACGTTTTCTTCGATTAAAAAACTTCTAAAGACAGCGATTATCTTGACTATTCATTCATGAATTTAAGCCAGACATCTTCGTGTACAAAAGAAATATATACAATCCCTTTTTTATGCCTTAGTTGCAGATGGATAGACATTTATTTATTTTGTTCATTCAGTCAAGCTATGTGCCTTTCCCTCATTACTACAATTATTATTATTATTGCTATTATTACTATTCTCACTTTGAACTGTCTCCACTTGTCCCACATATAATCCTAAATCTAAAATTTCTGGTTTTTACAATGCTGAATTCCATCTTATAAAATGTCACACATTGTTACTTAACGTTTTGTATTAACTTACTAACCATATAATTATACACCCCCACATGTATATATATATACATATATGATTGTATTTTATTGTTATTATTTTATTCCTTTAAGTTCAGCGTGGAACACGGGGCTTCAACCTAGAGCTTCAAAGTTCCATTAGCAGTGGTTTCATTCCTATGGGATGGGGTTGCTGGTCTCACGACTGGCCATCCCTCTTTTCCAGCCTTACTACCGGCTTAGAAAGGATTCGGAAGGCATCGGCTGGCAGTCGAACGCCGGGTCACGTGGGTGGTTTGCGAGTGGTCTACTGCTGAACTACCAACGGAAAACATGGGAGTACTGGACAGGTGTTTCGTCCTACTTTTGCACTCTTCATCAGTGCATTCCAAGTGGGGTTCGAACCTAGGAGCTTCCGGTTACAAGATGAGCTTGTAGAGTATTCAGCCACCAGCTCTATTGCTTAGCCGATAGTAAGGCCACTAAAGAAGGAGGATTGGGAATGGGGCCAGCAACGTTATCTTGTAAAACAACACCACTGTTAGTGAAACTTCGAAACCTCAAGGTTGAAGCCTTATGTTTCTCTCAGAAAGCAAAGGAATAAAATAAAAATCATAATACAAAATTCAATTTTATCAGGAAAAGTTCCAATTGCAATTTTTCATAGCGGTAGAGTTGGTAATTGGCGGCCTGCTTAAGACTTGAGCTACCGAAACAAACCTACATCAATATAGTTTGCATTTCATTTCTCTTATTCACTTCCCTATAAATCTAGTAATATTTAAAACATTTGCAACCTGCTCATTCACAAGTCGATCCCACTAAATATAAGAGAAAGCATTATGTAGCTCGACGGATAGCAGCTTATCCCACTGCATGAGATGATATGACAGCTCCTCAGTGGTGTCCCTCGTCCATAAAATGTATTCATGAAATTTTTATAGTTGGAATTCAACAAAATGTCACGCATGTATTTCTCGAAAGAGAAGACAGAAGAGATATCATGATGATGATGGATTAGCTTGTGCGCTTTGGGTGAGATGGATAGAACTGTGTCACACACACACACTCTAGTGTCAGTCAATCAAATTTTTATATTTAAAGATGGTGGATGAGAAGAAAGTATGATGGAATGAGCTTCGGTGAAAATTCTGCGCATTACATGAACACAATCCAGAATAAACCTGTTATTATTTTTATTGAAAAACTGTTTATTACAAAATAGAAACGTGAATAAAATGGGGCACTTGTCACGAGTTCTTTAAGAAGATGGATGGCTCTATCCATCTCTGTGACCATCACTTCACAAGACAGTCACTCACTCACTTTTCCATGATTAGTATTTCAGCAATAGTTTATCCTACGAAATAGTTTTATTATAATATCGAATATCACATTTCATCATTATGGCCAGCATGATCTCTCTTAATTGTTCCCATGTTAGTTATTCTTTCAGTCAAGTATATGATAGTTTAGTTGTCTATTTTAGGAGATTATCACTATTATTATCATTCCTTTTGGTTCCGAGTGGAACATACAACTTCAAAAACACGTCTCCTATTAGTCCTATTTTGTACGGCCTTCTCTAGCTAGCTGGCTCCCCAGAATCTCTCATCACCCTGTCTTCCTCCTTCTCCTCTCACAATCTCCTCCATGTCACCTGCCAACCCAAACCCAACTCATCGTCTCCCATTAGCGTTACGCTCGAGTGATGGCCTGCATTATGCGTGATGTTATTCAACGGTCTCCTCAACCGGTGTGTGTCCATTCCATCTCCATTTTCTCCTACATATCTGTTGAGCAATCGCTTAGTGAATGGTCCCTTCCCAGAGTCTCTCGTTGCTCACTCTCTCTGACCAGCTGACCATCTCATCTTCACTATGGAGCCAGTGAAGTGGGCAGCTGTTGATAAAATTCTTCACAATCAGCCCGTCTGATGTGCTTTTCGTGACACACACACACACTACGTTTCTAACCCATAGAGAACAAGTGAATGACTGAATGGCTGACTGAATCAAGATTTGTGTTGAAAATTCGAATCTCCCCCCTCATGCTGAGGTGGAGTGCAGAAGATTTCCAAACTGATTTCACAGTATGATAATGGTGTGCTGCATCTATCTCACTTCCGATTCTGCCCGCCTTTCACATCCCCATCCGTTCCAACTGCCTGTGGTTGAAACGATACTGGCTGCATAGCTAGATAAATGAATGCTGGAAGTAACGCCTTTTCGAATTTCTCCCACTGATAGTGAGTGATTAGTTCTGGTTATTGTTGCTGTTATTGTTGATGTTGTTGTTGATTGGCTGGTTGGTTGGTTGGTTGGTTGGTTATCTTCATCACGTCTGCCTTCTCCATGTTCACTTGGAGTTAGTTCAGTCTTCTCTGATTGTTTCTTCAATCAGTTTGTTGGTTCTCTCCAATCTGTCTGTCTGCCTTCCTGTAAGTCATCATGTTTGTATGATATTAAATATAAATCATCCGCAAAATGTAGATCAACAATATCAATAGTAAAATAAATTAGGACAAGTCATCTTCGCATTTACCACATATTCTACGACGGAATCATTTAAAGCATTAAAGTCTGTGAAGAGTTCTCCGTTCTCATTCATTTTGTTTGGAGCCTCCAGTTTGGCATTCGCATCACCGATAAGGATTTTGATGTCACTGTTCGGGATGTTGTCCGCTGTTTTGCCTATAGAAATCTTCCTTGTTCTCTTGTTCCGCGTAGCACTGGATAATTGCAACCTCCCTTCCTTTTGAGTTGAATTCTAGAGGGGATTGATTCGCATTGCATTACGGCTTTGGCCGGCATTGTTGACATCATGATAGCTACTCAATGCATCAGTGTTCTCGTGGTTGTCGTCTGGGTGACTGAACGGGGGTAGGTTACTGACTCACCAGTTGAAAATTTTGAAAGTCCACATCCATTCCACATGCTTTCATCAAAAGAAGACACGTCGGCTGACTGAAAGTCTTCTCAAAGTTTGTGTCATTTCGTCTCTTCGATTCCAGCGACAAATAAATTTTTTCCAATCTTTCCTCTTTTTTCTAGGCCTCTGACCGGCTAGGAAATCACCGGGCTAGGAATCAGCTAGGCGAAGAGGTTCCATTCATTTGTACAAATTACCATTAAATAATAATGACAAGAAAAATATACAAAATTTCCATACTAAATTCAGCAGTTTTTGTTTTCGTGAATTTTATGGTTTATAACCTCTTACATTTTCTTTGTGATTATTATTTCAAGCCTCAAGGATTTTCCTGACTAGACAAATTTTGTTTATCGGCTTGACTGTTGCCCATTACTTTGGTCAACAGCATACTTCACAATACATCCTAACCACAGTATGAACAAAATTCGTTTTGAGCAGGCATTAAAAAAGTATAAATAAATAAAAACAATTCTACTTTTGAGTATCACTTCAACAAACTTTTTTTAGTATTTTTCCAACGATTTGGTTGAATGCTTTCTTCATTGTTTTTAGAGACAAACAAATATCACAAATGAGAGATGCTTTGCTAACTAACATTTAATTAGGCGAAAAATTCAAGTTTAGTTGTGTGTGCACTGAAGTGTCATGATTACTATGTAGTGTTAATTCCAAGGGATCAGTGGTGTTCTACTAAAGAGTATATTTATTTCTAGAAGTCTGCCTGGTACTTAGATGAATCAGTCAGCGATTAACAAACACACTACTCAACATAGAACAAGCTTACCAACTAATAAAACAGAAACATAAATCAAACAACGAGGAACTTAATAATATTAAACGTTTGCTAAGTGAGAATGGTTATCCTGAAAAGTTTATTGATAAGAATATGAATCTAAAACCAAAACAATCCAAGTTACCAACAGTTCCAAAAAAGGCCTTGTTCTTACAGATGCAGTTCCTAGGAGACAACACAAGTGAAATACTAACACATCGCCTTACAAATGCGGTAAAAAGAGCATTCCCTGCTGCTCAATTGCGCTGTATCTTCAAAACCACTCCTCTTCTGCGTTCGGGAATAAAAGACAAACTGCCTAATTTCGCCTCTTCCATGTGTCTCCATCTACCAATTTAACTGCTCCTGTGCAGTGAGCCAGTTACATAGGCCGTACAATTAGGCGTGTTTCTCGTCGAATTTCCGAACATCACCCTGCCTGGTTAAGCAAAGGTCAAACAAAATCTATTCGCAGTGCTATTCTGGCGCATCTTGTGGAGACAGAACACAAGATTGACGTTAATCATGCTTTCAGGGTCATTTACCGCATACCTATGAATCTCAATTTCGCTTTAAGAGTTCGACTTCTAAATATTGCTGAGGCTGACTGTGGGGATCCATATTAATAAGCCTAATTTATGCACTCAAAAGAAGTTAGTCCAGTCATTATCATTACCCACTTGGCCATCCAGGTTTGAATAATCCAGAATATTTGTGAAATTTCCCTAATTTTAGTTGATATTCTATTCGCTGTTATATCTTTATTATTATTATAATTTAAGCATCTTTAATGAACTGCAATAGCATTGATCATACTTTACAAATCGATATTATTTAAAAAAACGCCAATATTGTTATTGACTACTATTTTAAAATATTCTGTGTATAAAAACATATATATATATATAATTGTAGAGCCTGGAAGAGGAATTTATCGAAAAGAATATTCTTTGCTCGATTATTTTGTGTTTTATAAACGACAAGAAAGTTGAAAATCGAAGTGAATAAAACTGGTCAAGAGGGATAGATGCAAATTAACATAGAAGGAATAACGACGATGGTTGTCTGCCTGTCTATCCGGAGATATACAGTTATCTCATCCATCATTGATGGAGAAAGAATTCATATCAGGTCATTTCATACTAAAATCTGGGCTGAAGAAAGATGTTGTGTCTGGAAGATGGCGAAGGAAAGCTTTGCCATTGAATCTAGTCAGCTGAGCTCAGAGGAGAACTCAAGTTAATCATCTTAAATGCGATCAAGCTAGTGAACACCGGCCAGGAAGGTGGAAGGGACAGACGGAATTTGCCCCGAAGCACTAATAACAGACCTAGACACTGTGGTAGATATGCTCACGCCATTATTGCAAGGTACCCATCGATTGGAAGAAAGAATACCTCGTCAAACTACCAAAGAATGGAAACTTAATACTCTACAACCATTGGCGTGGAGTAATGCTCTTGTCTACGCCAAGTAAAATAACAAATGGCGTCATGCTGGAGAGGTTAAAAGATGCACCAGATGCAGAACTCCCCCGTCCCCGCGAACAAGCTAAATTCAAGAGAGGCAAACCATGGGCTCATCAAATTGCAACTCTACGCATTATCATCACAGAACAAAGTATAGAATGGCAGTCAAAACTCTACCTCAACTTCATCGACTAATTCGAAAAGGCTTTCGACAGAAAGCGTTGACCAAGAAATAAAATTTGGAAGCTTCTTCGACACTACGGCGTGCAGTGTCCTCAATTATTATCAACCTCATTCAACAGCTACCTATATGACAACGCACCTGTCAGGTCATCCACAATCAACAACTCAGTGAGGCGTTTGAAGTGAAGAGAGGAGTAACAGAAGGCTGCCTGCCTATTATTAACCACAATGATTGATATTCCTAATTGTGGTGGGCTGGATTATGCGGAACACCGTGTGTTTGTTTGTGGGGGGGGGGAGAAGCGAGAAGATAGGAGTAAACTGTACTGAATGATGGGAAAACTCCAGAGAATCTAGGTTTGGTGCGCGGAAGATTTATGTCTTATTTCAAACAAGTTGGATGACTTATAGGAAGGCAGACAGACTGGTCGGAGAGAACCAACAAACTGATTGAAGAAACAATCAGAGAAGACTGAACTAACTCCAAGTGAACATGGAGAAGGCAGACGTGATGAAGATAACCAACCAACCAACCAGCCAATCAACAACAACATCAACAATAACAGCAACAACAACCAGAACTAATCACTCACTATCAGTGGGAGAAATCCGAAAAGGCGTTACTTCCAGCATTCATTTATCTAGCTATGCAGCCAGTATCGTTTCAACCAAAGACAGTTGGAATGGATGAGGATGTCAAAACCAGCCAGAATCGAGATGACAAGACAGTACACCTTCATCATACTGTGAAGTCAGTTTTCGGAAATATTCTGCACTCCACCTCAGCATGAAGAAGGAGATTTTGATTTTCAAGATAAATGTTGATTCAGTCAGCCATTCAGTCATTCACTTGTTCTATATGGGTTAGAAATGTGGTATATGTGTCACGAGAAACACTTCGGACGGGCTGATTGTGCAGAATTTTATCAACAGCTGCTCACTTTACTGGCTCCATATTGAAGATCAAGATGGTCAGCTGGTCAGAGAGAGAGAGTGAGCAACAAGAGACTCTGGGAACAGACCATGCACTAACTGATTGCTCAACAGATATGTATGAGAAATTGGAGATGGATTGGACACACTCTGGTTAAGGAGACCGTTGAATAACATCACGCTCAGTGTAGGCCATTACTCTAGTGGAACCGGAGTAAGAAATAGAGGGTTGGATGTTGGGGTGAGGGTAACATGGGGAAAATTGTAAGAGTTGGAGGAGTTGACGAGAGATTGTGGTCAATCGGAGGGCCAGCTAGCTAAAGATGACAGCAGAGAACAGAATAAATTGGAGACGTGCTGTGTTGAAGCGTAGTGTTCTACTGGGAACACAAGGAAACAATAATAGTAATAAAAGAAATTAATAAGGGTCTTCAAAGACCAAGTATCTCAGCTTTGCAGTCAACACACTGAAATTCATTTACTGCATACGTCAGTTTGCTTCGAAGAAGTCAGGTTGGAAGTATCTCTCATCTAGTTTTAATTAGTGTATTGCTATCATTTCTGTTATTTGCTTAGTGTCATCAAAGTTTGTTTTTCACTTGTTCCTATTTAGTTTTTAGCATTTGTGTCAATCCTTTTTAACTCTGCGTCACTTGCTTAAAATTTCAAACTATCTTTTGACTTTGTTAATTTTTACAATTCTAGCTACTTCTCTTAACCTTTTTATATTTTACGTAATTCTTCTGAGTCATCCAACTCTTCCTAGCCGTCATAATTATTATAAAAATTTCTTAATTTCTCTTGCTAACACCTGAGAATTAACTCATCTTGAATCCCTTATTAAATTAATTTTCATACCACCTTGATGACTGAGATAGTCTCTTATTAAAATCTATTAACCTCGCTTAGATTACTAGCTCGCTAGTTTTCTAGCCCGTCCCAAGCCCGGATAAAGAGGGAGGGTTGGGGCGTGGTGCTAGCAACTCCACCCCCAAAACTTAACAGAAATGCAACAGAAACTTCAACGCATAAATATATTAAAAATACTAAAAGTATAAACAATAACCTTATTTTTCGCTGGAATCGGGGAAGTAAAATGACGCAGGCTAGTGAAAGCCTCTGCGAAGCCAGTCAGCTGATGTGCCTTCTTTCGATGAAAGCAAAAATAAGGATGGAGGCGTGGAATATTCGTAAAATGTACGAAGCTGGAAAGGCTGCCCAGGTAGCCTCAGAAATGAGAAGATGTGGAATAGAAGTGTTAGGAATCTGCGAGAGCAGATAGAATGGATGTGGAAGGTGCCACCTGTCATGATGTCACCAACAGCGGCTAAGGCTCTCATGCAGTGGGAACCAATCTCCTCCGGGATAATGACAGCTAGGTTCAACTCAAAAGGAAGGAAGGTTACAATCATTCGATGCTATGCACCTACAAACGTCTCAGAACATGAGAAGAAGGAGGATTTCTACAGATAACTACAAAAAGTAATGCACAACGTTCCAAATGGAGATATCAGAATCTGGATGGGTGATATTAGTGCGAAAGTGGGAGGAGACAATACAGGAAGAGAGCTCACCATGGGTTGTGAGGCACTCGTTGAAATGAACGACAATGGTGAACTCTTCTCAGACTTCTGCGCCTTCACTGATTTGGTGATTGGTGGCAGTGTGTTCAAACACAAGAATATACACAAGACAACATGGATTTCACCAGATGGACACACCAAAAACCAGATAGACTTCATTTCAATCTCAAGGAAGTGGAGACGGAGCCTACTGGACACAAGATCGAGGAGAGGAGCAGATGTGGGTTCAGACCACTATCTAGTACAAGGGACTTTCAAGGTGAAGCTGAAAGCCTCGAGGATACCTGGGGATAGGCCACAATGCAAGTTCAACACTCACAAACTGAAGGACACAATCACACAGGACATTTTCACTGCAACTGTCAGAGCAAAGCAGGAAACACTACGTGGCACCACTGAGGAATCATCCGTGGAAGACCATTGGAACTCTCTGAAGGTAATTTTCAACGAAACGTGCTCAACGGTTTTAGGAAGAAAGAAGAAACAAGACAAGGAATGGCTCTCAACGGACACTTGGAAGCTGATTGAGGAGAGGAGAAAAGTGAAAGAGAAAATGATTCAATGCAAAGATGGACAAGAGAAAGAGACGCTGAACTCAACTTACACAGCACTGGACAAAGAAGTGAAGAAGGTTGCTAGGAAGGACAATAGACAATACTACGACAATCTGGTCACTGAAGCTGAGAAGGCAGCAGGCAAAACGGACCTGAGGACATTAAATCAGATAACCAAGTCTCTATCCGGGAAGAGATCAACACAAGTGAAACCTATAAAATACAGCTAAGGGAACCCAATTACCAAAGAAGAAAGACAGATTAAACAAAGGACTCTTGAACCGACCACCACCTATAACCCGTCCAGAAATACCAACAACAGCACGTACACAACTGCAAGTTGACGCCGATCCTCCAACGGAAGCTTAAGTCTTGAATGCAACCAAGCTTGTGAAAGCTGGGAAAGCAGTTACACCAGATGGAATGCCTCTAGAAGCACTGAGAGCGGACCCAGAAACGACAGAAGATATGCTGACTCCATTATTGCAAAAGGTCCGGAAGGAGGGAAAGGTGACTACTGACTGGAGAAAAGGTTATCTTGGGAAACTGCCAAAGAAGGGCGACTTAGGACTCTGCAAGACTGGCGAGGAATCATGCTCCTGTTGACGCCAATCAAAATCCTGAGTCGCATCATCCTAGAGAGAATAAAGGACGCACTGGATACAGAACTCCGCCCTACCAGAACAAGCTGGATCCAGGAAAGGCAAATCATGTTCTGACCAAATTGCTACTCTACGCATCATTATCGAACAATGCATGGAATGGCAATCAAATCTCTACCTCAACTTTATAGACTTTGAGAAGGCCTTCAACAGCGTTGACCGCGAAGTAATTTGGAAACTACTCGAGTACTACGGCGTACTCCAAATATTCATCGACCTTATTCAACAGCTGTACGACAACGGCACATGTCAAGTGAACCACAACGGAAAACTCAGTGAGGCGTTTGGAGTAAACACAGGAGTCAGACAAGGGTGCTTATTATCACCAATGATATTCCAATGATAATGTGGTGGACTGGATTATGCGTCAGACAGTGGGAAACGAGAAGACAGGGATATCCTGGACCGACGTGAAGAACCTAGAAGACCTGGATTTCGCGCGTGGATGATTTATGTTTGATGTCACACAAAATCGAAGACTTACAAGCGAAAGCTGACAAACTGGTCGAAGAAGCCACAAAGATCAGGACTCCAGGTGAACAAAGACAAGACGGAGGTTATGAAAATAACCAACCAACAACAACAGCAACATCCAGTGCCAATGACCATCAACGGGAGGGATTTGAAAGAGGTTACTTCATTCACTTATCTAGTGAGCATTGTTTCAACTACAGGAGGAACGGACGAGACAGGATGTCAAATCGAGAATCGGGAAGGCGAGAAACACATTCATCAACCTGAAACCAATCTGGAAATCTTCGTCACTCAGCCTGCATCAACAACAAAATTCGGATTTTCAATACAAACGTCAAGTCAGTCACTTCTTCTATACGGATGGATCAGAAACTTGGCGGGTCACAAAGAATATTTTCAACAGGTTGCAGACCTTTATCAACAATTGTCTTCGCTCTATACTGAAGATCAGATGGCCGGAAAGAACAAGAAGCAACAAGAAACTATGGGAACAAACAAAACAAGAACCAATTGCTCAACAAATATGCAGGAGAAAGTGGAGATGGATTGGACACTCGCTGAGGAGGCCACTGGGTGACATCGCGCGTCAGGCCATCACTCGAGTTGAACCAGAAATGGAAGTGGCGAGTGGGACGTCGAAGGGTGACATGGAGGAGATCGTGTGAAGAGGAATTGAAACAGCATGGTTAACATGGATGCAGGTGAAAAGTACAGCAGAAGACAGAAACAAGTGGAGACGTGTAGTTAAAGCCCTATGTTCCACTAGGAAAAAAAAATCTGCTGTTTAATTGTTTCGGTAACTTTTAATCTCTCAGTTTCACCCCCATATTCCTGAAACTGATTAACAAAAATAACCACCTGCCTGGTAAAACTTTTGATGTAAAAAATACCATATATTAGTGTAGAGCCAGTCGAAGATAACCATGTATGAATATAAAACCGTTTTACACGATCCTTTCAGCACGACCCGTTTGAGAGCTGAGAGAAGGGAAGTCTCTGTCGAAATGCAAAAGTTGTTTGGATGGAATGTGTTTATCAAACATTTGAACACCACTGACTCCCTCCTGTTCTAAGATATGCATAATTCACTAAATCAAGTATCATCAAATCAAGTTTTCATTAGTATGTCAACATTTTCAATTAGGAACAATAAACATCTGCACAACGCTTAGATTAATTGTAGTCATATCCTGACATTGCATTTCGCTCGGTACTGTGAAAATAAAGTTTGTTGGCGTACAATTACTTCAACTGGATTGCACGTGTATCGATAAACTCAAGACTAGAACTTGCACACTGTGGTAGAGTGTAATTCCAGTATGAAGAGAAAAAAAAATTGATTGTGATAATGTCTGATGACCACTTTTTGAGCACAGCTTATTACTGTTCATAATCAGATCAAGGCACTACTCACACACAGCTTTCTGACTTCTGAGCAATAGCACTAAGTAGTACATTGAAAAACCTAAATAATGAAATGAAACAGATAGAAGAAGCGTTGGTGTTAAATAACTATCCTATAAAATTCATTAGGAAGGTCAGAAAAGACCAAAAGGAAAACAAAAATATTGGTGAAACTAATAGTGGTAACATAAATAAGAGAGAGAATATAAGGCATCTACAGTAGTTTTACCATATGAGGAGGGGACATCTGAGACCCTACATATACGATTCTTAATAAAGCAGGAATAAGGATGGTATTTAAAACTGCTGTGTAGGCTAAAGGACCCCGTAGGTTCACCCAATTAGACTAAATAAAATAATTTGCAAAGTACCTTACAATGACTGTGAGTTAGGTCGATTATAAAAGTCAGACTAGTAGAGCGGGTGGTAGTAGTCAGATTATCAGAACATAAGGATTTAGCCCAGGCTAGAATGACTGACATGGCGAAGATAAGTAATTTAGAGGCAAAATCAGCTATTGCGCTGCATCCATTAACACACAACCACACAATAGGGTGGGTGGGACACAGTCGCAATTCTAAGAAGTAATATAGGTAGACGGAGAGTGAGAGAGATTGACTACTCAATCCTGGTTCATCGAGTCTACAACCAACACGTACAAATAGGGATGACTCATCACCAATACCAAAGATATGGAAAATATTATTATATATTATTTTATTGTTTCCTTTAATTCCTAGAAGAACATAGTGCTTCAGCCGTGCGTCTCCATTGCGTTCGGTTCTCTGCTAGAGTCTTCACCTGGCTCCAAGTCTGCCCACACGCCTTCATCTCCTCTTCACATGATTTCCTCCAAGTCACCCTCGCACTGACGACCAACTCGCCACTTCCCTTCCGGGTTCCACTCGAGCAATGGCTTGTCTAGTGATGTCACCTGATAGTTTCCTCAGAGTATGGTCAATCCATCTCCATTTCTTCCTGCCTATTTGTTTCACAATCGGTTCCTGCTGTGTTGGTTCGCTCATTGCCAGAAATCTGTGTTGCTGATATTTTCTGTCTGTCCATCTGATCTTGAGTGGTATTGAGCGAAGACAACTGTTAATGAAGGTCTGTAGTTTGTTTGATATGCTCTTTATGGCGTGCTGGCCAAGTCTCTGATCCGTATAGTTGCACTGACTGACTTCACATTGGAGTTGAAAATCCGGATCTTATTTTTGATGCTGAGTGCTGTTGACCTCCACACAGACTTGACATGAGTAGTGAAAGCCTTTCTTGCTTTTTCGATTCTTGCTTTGATATCCTCGTCAGTTCCACCTGTAGTTGGAAGGATGCTTCCCAGGTAGGTGGGTAGAAGAGGTTGTTTCTTTCAGGTTCCTCCCATTTATGCTGATCGTTGTCTGTTGTTGTTGTTCTTGTGCAGGAATCTTCATTACCTCTGTTTTCTCTATGTTCGCCTGAAGTCCTATCTTCTCTGGATGCTTCTTCTGCCAACTTGTTGCTTTTCGCCTGCATATCTTCCAGTTTGTGGGAAATCAGACATATATCATCGGCGAAGTCCAGATCCTCCAAGTTCTTTGTGTGAGTCCATTTTATGCCTGTTTCCTCATTGCCCGCTGTTTGTCGCATCATCCAATCTACTGCAATCAGGAAAATCATTGGCGATAGTAGGCAGCCAGCTTGTCTTACTCCTGTCCTCACTTCGAAGGGTTCCGTAAGTTTCCCGTTGTGGATTACCTGGCATGCAGCATTGTCGTACAGCTGTTGGATGAGATGTATAATTGTCGGTGGCACCCCGTAGTAGCGTCG
>OX235276.1:5681748-5707921 GCA_944472155.2 Trichobilharzia szidati
CACTAGAACTGCAGGAAGCTCCAACCTGTAGCAAGTCACTAGCGAGCATCAGATTAATTTTCTATAGTTTGGTTTGTAAGGATTAGTTATGTTTTACGAGTTGATCACGGACTGATATCAGTTGGTTGGGGTCGCTCTAAAATCACGAATTGGTAGAAGTTAGAATTCATGAGCCATTGAATCGAGTCCCAGTGGCTGAATGGTATACGAGCTTGCCTTGTAACCGGGAGGTCCTGGGTTCGAATCCCAGAGGGTGCGAACTGCCGATGATTCCCAAACTAGGATGAAACAGCAGCTGTCCAGTACTCCCTGGTTTTCAATGGTTCTCTAACTGATATCATTCCGTGATCAACTCGTAAAACATAACAAACCCTTAAAAACCAAGCTATAGAAAATATAATTTTCACAAATATCTACTTCTCACTCGGTGCTCAATTATTTTGCAACTCTCCGGTCAAATCTTGATCACAGTTCATATGAAAAGGGACAGACTTATCACCTATTATATAGGGGACTATAATGAAGCAAAAGAGATGAGAAAAAATATATAAATATTCATTCCTATTTCGTGACTGCTGTTAAAATGTTATCATGTTTTGACGTGTTTTCCATATAACAAACACCATTCACTCACATACACACTCACACAGACAAATATGCACATACGACAATTTGATATCAGTCATTACAAATATGTGATGACTACTTGCATTTAATTAGGGGATGGGGACTAGCAGTGGAATCCAGGATACAACGCATTTCGTCCTATTTGGGACTCGTCATCTAGATGTACCTGCATTCCCCAGTGAGTGATGGTGTTCCCACCGAGTCTCGGACCCAGTGACCATAGTTTCAAACGCCAAAGCGTTATCCACTAGTCCAATTGGGCCACGGGAGACACCTCTTGTTCAACAGGTCATGTTAATTTAATTTAATTTTAGATTTTCCCGTCGATTGATTGGACCGAAGTGTTCGGTCTCAGGTTGACATGAAATGCGGGTACATCCGGCTGTCGAGTCCCAAATAGGACGAAATGCGCATTCCTGGATTCCACTGCTAGTCACCATCCATTAATTAAATTCCAATTAAATGCCTAGATATCGTCGAAGCATCTGAACAAGAAGTTGACATGTCAACATGAGACCGAGCACTTTGGTCAAACCAACCAACGGGAAAATCTAAAATTCAATTCTACTATTTACATTTTTGTGTTGGTATAAATGTCTACCGACAAGTGACCTTCAAAGGAGTTCACATCAACATATGTAAAATGTTTAACTATATATTTTGATGGTAAATAAAATCTGAGTAATTCCGTTGAAGAAGAAGAGGCTGTGGCTTACACAGCGAAACTTTCAGAAGCAACCTTGTTTTCATCTTTTCGTAAGCACTCTCGGATTACATGAAGTAATTAATGATGGTTCAGTCTGACTCCGTGTTCAAATTACTCCAGGAAATTCGTAAATCTACGGTTTAGATACTTATAATCTTACTTTGAGAAATGTTTTGTCTACATGCGATTGCACCCGGAGCATTTTAATCTCAAAACCAACTATCACAGTGTAACTAACAGAGATATACAAAAAATATGAATTTTAAAAAATTCCAAGTTTGTTTCTTTAACTTTTTCATAAGTTTATATGTATAGTGATACTGATAATTTTCCTTTATTGCGAAACAAGACTTACAATACAGTGTGGAGTTTTCAGCATTTGGTAGAATATCACATATAGTTTACTCGACAACAGCAAAAACAAAATCGGAAAATAATATTACAGGGTGGGCCAAATAGAGTGGGTATCGTTGAGTTTTTGTACGTGTTTATGCGGACATGTAATCTTTTAAAATGACTTCGAGTCCTCCTACCTGATGAGATACAAGAGGTGGGGAGAGTTGTGAATAGAGAGGATGAGGTGTTAAGAGCGAGATGATATGGATTTGAACCACTTCTCACCTGACTTGTTCGGGTGTCTGTCGACTACAGCAGTAACGAGTTGGCTAACTTAGTGACAGTTGTCTGCCTTACTGACAAACTTAAATACCTTTCTCAGCTCAATATGACAGTCTTTTTTGAGTAGCCCGGAAAAGAATGTGGAGGTCAGGCAATGGAGAACAATAGGTAAGATATAGGAGTTAACGAATTGTAAACGTAGATGTTGAGTGATTCCTAACTGTCTTAACCTCTTAATTTAGTAGGTTAAAGGGAACATTTTCTTGGTAGTCGACAAGATATGGGATCAGTGACCAAGAACGATGAGAAGATAGAACTATTTCAAGGCATTTTGTGTTTGAATTAGTTTCTATTTCAGTGCCACCTATACCACAAATATCTTATGCAATATGAACCCTTTCTTCATTGTATAAGTAGTGGAAACGACGAAAAGAATTTTTTTAACACACTGAAGAATCATAATCTCTTCCACTCAAGAGATTTTGAAACAGTGAAGATTTTATGAGACTGGGCAAAGGAAACAAAATATTCTTTCTGATAACTTTTCCATAAGATTCTAGACTTATATATCCAGAATAGGCGAATTATTATTATTATTATTATTGGTATTACTATCAACTGCCAACTGTCTAGAGACTTAATTTTTCTTGCTGGGAAACACCTACCAGTGTGGTTAAATAAAGGTGGAACATAGGGCTTCAAGCACTCAGCTTTTCAAGTTCCACTACTAGTAGTACTAGTAGTAAGGTTGAGTAGTGTGTCGGCGGAGAACAGAACTCCGGACACGATTGGTGAGCATTCTACTAATTCAAACATGTATTATACAGCCATATCCAATCTGAAAATAAACTTTTATAGTGTTAAAATTCTTTCTTTCTTACTGTTTCTAAAAATCAATCAACTTTCAGATTATACTTCGTTAATATTTGGTAAGATTTACTTTTTGACTGCAATTGCATTTTAAACTATCATTTCTTATATATGTCCAAACCAAGTTCTTCTTTAACGGTTTGAAAAAAATTTGGGCATTGGGTATATGATATTCATTATAATAAAGGTTTTTGTATTTCCCAATGAATGAAAAACAAAACGATATTGTTTTTACTGACGTTTCGCTATTTAATGCTGCTAATAGCTTTATCAAAGTATTATTAAACCGGAATTTACAAAATCTCAGCAGATATATATCAAACAGTTAGGGGGTGAGAAAATAGACTTAGGTCAAGTTAAAGGAACATATTGAAAATAAAAATAGCAATGAAGATAACCAAACCAAATAACAAAGGTAATAGTACGTCTGTTATGATATCAAAATAAAGTTTACTAACTCGATCATCGCTCGTCTGTCCGGGGGCAATTTTAGTTGTCAAGTTGGTCAATTAGTAAACATAACAAAATCATGTGTGGATTGTTGGTTATCTTTGTTTGTTATCTTTACCAATTGACCAACTTGACAACTAAAATTGCCCCCGGACAGACGAACGATGATCGAGTTAGTAAACTTTATTTTGATATCATAACAGACGTACTGTTACCTTTGTTATTTGGTTTAGTGATCTTCATTGTTATTTTGACTTTCAATATGTCCCTTTAACTTGACCTAAGTCTATTTTCTCACCCCCTAACTGTTTGTTATATATATGCTGAGATTTTGTAAATTCCGGTTTAATAATACTTTGATAAAGCTATTAGCAGCATTAAATAGCGAAACGTCAGTAAAACAACAATATCGTTTTGTTTTTCATTCATTGGGAAATACAAAAACCTTTATTATAATGAATATCATTTCTTATTTTGTTCGACGTAGTATAAGTAAGTTATAAACACACACACACACAATAGTTTCTATTCCTTTCTGTATATTTCAGTCTGTAAGACTGCAGTCTGCAGCAGTGTGATAGGTAGAATCTCTGTGGCTGTAGGCGCGCAGAGGTGAAAATCTACCCAACAAATGAATAACTGGCTTTGATATGAACACGTTTTGTCCTTGTCCTCTGGAAAAGCGTGCCATATCTCTACATGCATGCAGTAGGACAAGATATAGTCAAAGTGTTAAAACAAGAATACGGTTATGTTGGGAGAGACACTATTCTCGACTTCTTTGTTCAGACGATGGACACCGAAGCTGCATAGTGTATAAATAGGCGCAGTACTGATTTTGGATGTATTGAAATGCAGGACAAAGCAGGTTAGGAAGTTGCACGAATATAATACATTGTTCCTCCAACTATCAAAAGTGGGTGCGTACCGCCAATGATTCCCAAACTAGGTTGAAGAAACAGCTGACTAGTACTCCCTGATTTTAAGTGGTTCTCTAACTGATATAAATCCGTGGTCTAACCTGTCGGAAATCGAATCCTTTGAAAATTAATCTAATGCTGGCTAGTGACTAGTTATTACAGGACGAAGTTACCTGCCCACAGTTCTGGTGAGAAGTCATGACCAGTGGAGTTCATCCGTTTGGGAATGAGGTCGAATTTTTGCCAGCAGTTACATTGGCTAGTGACAATCGCGCCAATATCACTAAATAGTAAAAGTTAGAATTCATGGACTGGTCACTGAGAAGCAGGATCCCAGTGGTTGAATGAATGGTCTACGGGCATGACTTTCAACTGGAAGGTCGTGATTTGAAACCTCAGTGGGGTGGTTGAGTCTGGAACTAAGCTGACGGGACAGCTGCCAAGTACTCCAGTGTTGGTCCTCAATGCTTCTCCTACTGATGTCAATCTGTGGTGAAAAACTTGAAACAAATTTACAACAAGTTACTACCTGAGAAATTCGACGTCACATTAATCCAACTAAGGATAAAAATGATCACAAATGAACTGTGTATCTGATATATCATGCTTGATTTTATTCTCTTTTCAAAGAATTAAAATGACAAACTTAGAGATATATGATGGAAAAATGGTTTAGATATTCCACTTTTTGTTGTGATAAAAAAGATTTCATCTCTTCTTTCCTTTTAATCTTTTTATTTTTAAATATGTATATACGCAGGACAAACTTTTGTACACGTTTCGCTGATACAATAAACTGTCTTTTGGGAATTTTACCACCATACCTTGGTGGCAATAATCAAATCTGCTTAAGCGGATAATAATTATCAGTGCAAAATACACAATAATTGCCAAAAAACGTATATTTGACTATTTGGTTATTTCTATGACTTATGGGTAATCAGTTTAACTAAAAATTAAAGCGCTTTGTGGAGTAGCTATTTGCACCGTCAAATATCTTCATACCACCTTTCGATAGTATACTGCCTTCCTACGAAATTCATAGTACAAATACGCTACGAAATTACAAAAACGATAAAAGGAATAAACTTTAGGATGATATTATTTCAGGAGATGGGGAATAGAAATGAGGAGGACGATTCACCGCGTAAATTTGTCAAGTAACAATTAAGTCACCGAAAGGAACTCAAGGAAAATACAGTTCATGTATGCGTTCATGCTTCACTGTTGTTATTAGATGGTTGGAGGTGATCGGTAGGAGGCTCTACCTGATGTAGGTTTCGTGTTTGTTGGAACCTACCAGTCTGCAAGGCAGGGGTATTTGCAGTTTTGAAGGAATTCACGTCCGTCCTGAGATTCGAGTCCATGTCACTCAGTACTGTAGTCAGAGATGGAACTACTGAGGTATTCGAGCTAGCGATTGACTACATGATTCTATTACTTCGTACTGTTTTAAATTTCTACAAGTGATAATTTATTAATGTAATTGTAAAGCCTGATGGGAATTTATTGAGAATACATATTTTTTTGCTTAAATCGTGTTCTATATATGCTAACAAGATTAGTAACTAACATCCAATATTCCTTATCTCTGAACTCTTTGTGTGTAGAACAATTTTAATACTGATAGTGAAGCTATTTTACGTCGCATACAGATGAAGAAAACTGTTTGAAGTCTTCTAGGTGCGCTGATTAGATTTATTGTAAGAGAACACACTAGTCGGTTAAACACAGACGTCCACCTCCAATATCCAATATCGCTTTTACGAGCTAGTATAAACCAATTTGATTTCTTTGTGCTCGCCTCTTGATTGTAAGGTAGAGGTTCCTGATCTTCGGTAAACTTCTGCGTAGCTCATCCCGCCACTCGACTGTCGTAGCTTTGGTTAACTCCAAAAGGAGTAGTGCTGCGATTAATTACATGTGGTTTGTAGTATGAGGTGTGTTAAGACTGTTACTACTGTGAATGGAGTTGATCCTTTCACCAGTTAGTCCTCCGGTATCGTCGTCAAAAGAAAAGAGATGATAATAATAATAGATATAATTAGTGAAGTTATTTGGACTAACAGACAGAAAAAGAATAAGAAAACGTAGCAACAGTCAGCTGATTAAATTTGGGGAATAATATGAATAATATATATATACCGGTAATAATGATAATAATAATAATAAGTGTAGTCAAAGTTGTCATAAGAGTAAGACGGGAGAGAATGTAAAGAAGTAAAACGACGAATTTAGTTGTCTACCCCTGAATGGTGTATGGAATTTTAAGGGGATAGGCCATTTGGACGCAGTCTTTGTGTTGCTGCATGATTGTCCAGCCTTCGCTTAAAGGCACAGTTCACAGACGGTGCCATAGCTTCGTCTGGCGGTAAGGAATTCCAGGGACGGCTAACCCGCAGTGAAAAGGAGCGCACCCGACTCCTTGCGCTCTGGTGAGCTCTCCTTCTGGGATTTTCACGATGGAGTTTATACCTACTCAATGGCAAAACACCTTTGTTTGTGTGATTCTGGTCATTTGTTATTTTGTAGGCAGTAATTAAATCCCCCTAAGACGACAGTGGCTAAGTGTGAATAGGCCTAGTTTCTTCAGCCTTTCATCATATGTTTTTTTTCGGAGACCAACCATTCCTTTTGTTGCCCGTCGTTGGACTCTTTCCAAGAGGTTGGCGTCTCTCCTAAGCAGTGCAGGTGCAATAATATTATGCACTTCAAGGTGTGGTCTGACGTATGTTTTGTACAACCTTAGAAAGAGCTCAGGAGAGAGTGCACCTAACTGTCGATGTGTAAAGTGTATGACCGCATATGCCCTCGCTACGTCCCCCGTGTAATTTACGCTTGTGTCCATTTTTTCTCTTAGAACTAGACCTAAGTCGCATTCCGATGTTGTGCAGGACAAGCTTTCATTGCACAGGGTGTAACTTGCATTCTGCTGTCTACAGGTGCGTAACTCCACTACTTTACACTTTTTGAGGTTGAAAGTCATGCCACTGGCCACCGCCCAGTCTTCCAGAAGCCTTAGATCTGCCTGCAGTCTATCTGAGTCCTCCGGACACTTTATCGCCCTCCATATCTTCACGTTGTCAGCGTATAGAAGAGTCGAGCAGCTTCGACGGCATGGTAGATCATTGATAAAAATCAAGAACACCAGTGGTCCCAGGATAGAACCCTGCGACACTCCTGATGACGAGCTGTGCCAAGATGATCGGACTCGATTGACCTTGGTGCAAAATTGCCTTTCAGTTAGGTAGTCCTTTAACCATGACAGAAGTGGCTTACCTAATAAGCAACAGACATGAACATTTATTTCCCGATACAAATGTTAATAAAGCAAGATTTAATGGATTCGTGAAGTTTCAGAGGAAGTCTTCAGTTTGCAGTCCCTAACATTTTCAACTCTTCCATCTGACAATCACCTTGTCTAAGTAGGCGACGTCACTGAACCATAATCCACTCTAACCATAATTTTAACCTGTCATACCTCCTCCCGCTTACCTCTCTCGACTTGAACTGTACAACACTCGCACGTGTCGTTTTGCGCGATTGACTCATTGTAGTTTATTCAATTATCAGTCATACACCTCCCAAATGAAATTTTATCCCCCCTCCCTAATCATTCCACATACGTCTTAATTGAATAACCCATCAAAATTATGTAGTACAGATCAATATCTGAGAACTACAGCGTGATAATTTCTGTTCTAAAAGTAGGTATTCAATGCTTTAAATGTCATCGAATTGGAATCATATGTCCATTCAAGTGGTAGTTCTCATACATCAGTGACTTGTTTTCATCTTTGATATTAGATGGTTGGAGGTAATAGGCGGGAAACTTTGCACTTAGGTTTCGTGCCTGTTAGCACTCATCAGTCAGTAAGGAGCATCTGACATATGGGGCTGAGGCCCTAATAGCCCAGTGGTAACATCTCTGACTGCAGAACTTGGTGACATGGGTTCGAATCCTAGAAGGGCCGTGAGTTCCTTCAGCAATGTAGATTCGTCTGCCCTGCTGATTAGTGAGTGCCGACAAGCATAAAACTAGGTCAAGCATTGCCCTTTATCGATTACCTCTAATCATCTAATATCAACAATTCAAAGTGCACCATGGCATGGTAGCCACATTGTAAACTCGACTGAGAGAATTAAGAGAATTTCTTAACTAGTGTCCAACCATACTACTTATTTTCATCTACTACAATAATGCATACTAAAATGTTTGTTATTTGCTACTTTTCATCCGAAATATATAAACTTCGTGTTTCCTAACGGTATCCACAGCGGTAGCAATACAAGACTTTCTGGTCTGTATACTTAGAAAAAATATATTCAGCCACTTTTTCTTACCATCGAACCATAACAAGATTAACCTATACTAATATAAACTTTAGTAATTAACGTTTCAGGTGCCTGTTAAGAATTTTGGGTCATAGACAATGCATATGGTTTCTCTTCTTACCTGGACGTATCCAAATGTTGAAATTAGTGGACTGTACTGCAAAGTTTGGATTTCGGTTCTCCTAGAAAGGTACAGTGGACAAAGAATTTAAAAATCTTTGTACAACACACCCACAAATAAGGGATATCATAGAAAGTTAATTGAAAATATATCACAGTGCCAAAGTAGACACCATTGATGAGTGTCAAATTCAAAAGTGACATCAGGGTTGTTAAAGTAATTAAAAGTCGTTTATCCAAGTGTATTGCTGCGTCGGTGGCATAGCGGTTAGGATGTTCGCCGACCGTGCATATGGTCCGGGGTTCGATCCCCGGCCGACGAACTCCTTTACCTCACTAAGCCAGAAATAACGCTGGTAAAGAGGAAAGGTTGGGCATGAGGCTAACAACCCCATCCTGTAAGAAGTACAGAATGCTACAGAAACTTCAAGCCTGTAGCTTGAAGCCCTATGTTCCACTGGAAACGTGAAGGAATAAAAAAAAGCTATCCAAGTGTATTGGATTCACTTTCTATGCAGCTGACTTACACCCTGGATTCTTGAGCTGATTGAAGTATGATTTAGAGATGTCTGAAGGATGAAATGCCATTTACAGTCACCTCTATGTGCATTCCTTCTGCTTCGGTCTCCTAACATTCACTACTTTCCCAAGATCATCAAATGCTTTTCCACTTCGCAGTTGTATTCACACAACTCTTTTGTTTCCATTGTCTTTTATTCATTGATAATCATTTGCGAATATTACCGCCACGTCTACAACAAACATTAATACTATCGCTACTATTATTGTTTTATCAATACGATGGTTATTTGTTGTCTTTTGAAGGCTTACATTCTGTGTATCCTCTTTATTTGTGCTTCTTCTTGTTCTACTTTGTATTGTTCTCATTTTGTTTCATTCCAATGATTACAACTCACCTCTTGAAGCAGATACTTTTATCGGTGTTATAAATTCATAAACATCTCATTCATTTATTTCATCCCGATTAATCTCATAACCCTACTGGTCATACATTTTATGGGTATTTCAAGAATAGTCAATATTTAGTGGATGCTGAATAGCAGTGGTGCCCAGGACAAAGCTCACTTTGTTCCATTTGGGAATTGTCAGCTAGACGTACCCGCATTCCCCCAGTGAGTGAGTAATAGTGTCCCCACTGGGACTCGAAACCAGTACTCAACGACTCAAACGCCAAAGCGTTATCCACCAGACCACTTGGGCCATGAGATCCGCCTCCTTCTCGTCGGTCGAGCCTCAAAGGGAACACCATAGCTCACTCATTCAGGAATGCAAGTACATCCTCCGGTTGACGAGTCTCAGATGAGGCGAAATGTGCATCTTGGATGGATTCAACCGGTGATCGAAATCCACCAGATTACTCCAGGTCAAATCGTCAGATGTCGTCAAAGCATATGCACAAGGAGGCGCTGACAAGTCAACAGAGGCCGAACATCTCAGTCCAGTCAATCAACGAGAAAGTTCAAATTGAATTAAATGATAGTCGAAATTGACTGTGATTATCTCAATATTTGTACTGCTGAAGAGTCTCAGACTAGGATGAAACAGCTGTCAGGGTGATAGCTGATTTTTATGGCTAACAAGATCTACATTGAAATTATTTCCAAAACCCTACCAAAGGCATAATGTGAATGTTATTAATCTACCTTGTACCTGTTACAATATACAGTTTCTGCGGACATTATTTTTGGTTCTCCCTTAGTGGTTATTCTTTCACTTAGGATAGTAGCCTTATCTACACGTTACAAGTGGGCAGTTGTTGACTCTGATGCCTTTTTTTCTGAATAGGCTATGGAGATGTTCAAATTACAAATTTTTCTTCTATGAATGTTTATTCAGTTTTTCATTATGTTTTCAATTTATTTTATTGATGGAAATGGTTGTTTTCTATTTACATTCTGTTTATATAGTACTCAAACAACAATGTATATATCTGCATTATGTTTAACTTATGTAAACATGAGGACCGTAGGTGTTACGAATTTCCCGTAATAATGTCAGACAAATGGAGTTGCAGTTGGATAACCACCATCTTCAATTGTAGCATATCTTTATATGAAAGCTTCAGGAAGAAAATCATTGATGTAGATGGCACACTTATCATTATTAAGAAAGCTGAAAAAGAGAAAGTTCCAGAGCAAATTAACTCTATTTCAAAATGCACGAAGTTTACTGATGAAATTGAATCGGATGAGGGAACTCTTGAAATTTCTGGATTGTTTGGTAACAAGGCAAATCAGTGTGCTTCGTGATGGCGAGCTACCTAGAATGGTGGCCATATTGCAAACCTGACTGAGAGAGTTCAGTCTGCACCAAACACATAGGAGGACTAGACACATCACACTAGTTACTAGTGTCCAATCAAAGTACCCATTACAGTCCTACAGCAGGTCAGTTGCGAACCCGATTAGCTCAGTGGTAACGTTTCTGATTGTAGCATGCGGGTTCGAATCTCAGAAGGGACATGAATTCTTTCAAGGCAGTTGCAGATACGCCTTGCTGACCGGTGAGTGCCGACTACCGCGAAACGTAGGGCAGGTAGGGCTTCCTGTGGCCGATTGCCTCCAATTATCTAATATCAAGACATACTGACGGACAACCAAAGTTCATGATATGCAGGAAATTGACTCATTCAAACAAATATTTGAATTTCCAGTCGGATGATCCATCCAATAAGAATGAAAGTGTCAGTGGGTTTAAATCTCGTAAAGAGAGGTAGAAACATTATAACAGATAACGATGATATGTAGAATGAGATCTCCAATACAGGATAAATTTTTATTGGAAATGGTTATCCGAAAAAGCATCTAAATAATATTATCAATAGAAAGGTCAAGGAGGGAAAGAAGAAGATTGCGAAATTTTGGATGTCGGTGTTAACCATTCCATACTGAAAGGACTCAGCTGAACAACTTCAAAGTGTACTTGCTTCATATAATATTAATGTCTATTTCAAGCCTTCTAATTCTTTAGAGAAAACTTTCGTGATTGAGTATCAAAGATATATTTCCCAAAATGATAAAGTGTTCAGAATGTGAAGCTTGCTATATAGGAGGGAAAGCAGTAAACAGGTGAAGTTCAGAGAGAATGATGAACACATGCTGCGCAGGAAACGTTCGCCTAGAAATGAAGTAGAATTGAAGAGTCTTGAAAAAACATCAGCTATAGCAATGTATACTACAGAAAACGAACAGTGCCGAAATTCTTTTAAAAGAATTTCATTCACATAAAGAAAGGTTGACTTCTGAAGCCTTGTATATTTGAGTCACATCGAATGCAATAAATGGGAGAGAGGACGTAGACCTATTCAATGAAGCGAAACAGATAACAGAAAAGACAAAAATATTCATTCCTATATTGTGACCGCTGTAAAAATATTATCATGTTTTGAGATGTTTTCTATATGACAAACAACATTAACTCACACACACGCACGCTCATGCAGACAAATATGTACATATGAAGTGATATCAATTCGTGATCTAAAGTGAAACAAGTAGAATCCCTACAACCTAATGCTTCAAAATTTGACATCAGTCATTACAAATATGTGATGAATGTTTACATTTTTCTATTGGTACAAACGTTTACCGACAGGTGACCTTCAAAGGAGTTCACATCAACATATGTAATTGTTTGACTATATATTTTGATGGTTAATAAAATCTGAGTAATCCTGTTGAAGAAGAAGAAGAGGAAGAAACTGTAGCTTACATGGCGGAACTTTCAGAATCAATCTTGTTATGATTATTTGCCTAAACACGCTTGGATTATTTTAAGGAGTTTATAGTGTATTCATTGATTTTGGGAATGTGTTAAAACTGGACAGAATAGTTCTTGATCTCGAATTCGCTTGAACTTATTTCGAAGCTGGTAGAAGAAGAAGAGGAAGAAGCAAAGAGAGAACTTTAGGCAAACAGACAGAAGAAAGAGGTGATGATTCTCTGCCAAGAAGGACAAGTACCAGTCACCATTAATGAGGGAACCATAAAGCAAGTTATTTCCTTCACTTACTTTGTCAGCATTTTGTTTCAACTACAGGATCAGCAGTGCAATTACAACAGGCGTTCATTACTATAAAATAAGTATGGCGGTATGCAAAAATTAGCAGAATATAGAAGACTTTCGAGCGGACTGTTGTTTTCGATAACTTTTTTCCTTCAGGCTCTATTACAATTATAAATCCATGAATATTAGAAGACAAATAGCCAGCCAGTAAAGGCAAATGAAATATAAGGAGTTGTATTGGGGTACTAATGTAAGGTGGAATGTTTATTCCTTATTTAACATTGTCAGCTGAATGTAAACAAAATGTACAGTCATTCAGAATATGAGATAAAATGTGAATAGAAGATAACTGGGTGGCATATTTATTTATTTATTTTTTTTATTTACAGCTTGATTCCACACCGTATTTTCAGTACAAGTATGGAATTTTCAGCATGGATATCGGTTGCCCAAATTCAGGCCGACCATAGATATCGCGTGTGCGCCGGCAGGGGATCGAACCCCGGACCATGTGCATGGTCGGCGAGAGTCCTAACCACTGTGCCACCGACGCACATGATCATGACAATTACTCAGTTAAATAAAAAAACAAAAGTACATACTAATGACTAATCATATTTAAATAGGTCAAGTATCAGTTCATGGTAGGCGAAGGTTGAAGTCTATTGTTTTTTGTACACACAGTTTAGGCTGTATGTGAATAATCCCCCAAAGTGCTTCCATCACCTTCAATAACCAGCCTTGAATTAGAGTTATGTGGTGAAATAATTGTGAAACAGTCATTAATATTGATTTTGTGACCTGACATTAATAAGTGCTTTGCAATGGATGATGATGATGATGATGGATTTCTATTCAGATTACTGGCATTGGGATTTTCTATATGATTTAGTAGCCATTTTGGAACATGTTCTTTTCTACGACATTGGAACATTCTGTTGGTTCTACCTATATAAGTGTCACCACAGCTGCAGGTGAACTTGTAGATACAGTTTGAAGTAGAGTCCACAGAATTTCGTCCTTTAATCGTAGGTACAGGGATTGAAAATGTTCGGCAAGTGAGAAAAAGAGATGCGGCGTAGAATGTGCGTTTGATGGCTGACCGAAGTCTTTGAGCTGTCAACTGCATAATCTGGTCACCCTTGAATGGTAGGTTAATAAAGATAGCTTTCTTTGGTACAGAAGCTGTCTTTTCGAGATGTGGTCTTTCTTTACTGTGACAAGTGATAAAGTTTTCTGGATAACCATTAGCTAATAAAACTGAATGTATATTTCGAAACTCACCAATCAATGTGTCACTCGTGTATATTTTTCGGGCCATTGAGAACAAACATTTCACAAGGGAACGTTTATACTGGATAGGAACAAAACTGGTGAAATGAAGATATTGTCCACTCCATGTCTGTTTACGAAAAATAGATCGCTGAATCGTTCCACCATGTCTCCTTTTTCAAATTTATCAAAAGGACTAATTGTTTTAATTTTCTCATACAGACAAATACCAACAATCAGAGAGCACTGAATGTAAGTTCAAGCAAGGGCTGACAAATGTCAAGTGTAGTGATAAAATAAACAGGTTAAATTGTGAACTGTGATGATCTACTACAGATATGATGAGCTTAGTTCAAACTACAAAAGGTTGACACACATAATAAGGATGATAATGATGGGATGAAGTAAACTGGGTGAAAAAGAATAAGAAAGGCATAATATTGTGGTGGTGTGATACAGACAATGTGTGTCAACGGAATATTATTCTCACATATTCCCACAGTTCAATTCGGCATTAGCAACAGAATACTATGTATATTTAAACATTCTATTTCTTGTCGTTTGATGTGAACCGAAATCACACACTCAGTGATTGGTTAAAGAATATAAACTGTAGATAAATAAACAACGGTTTGATTAATGAAAAATATACTTTGGCTTGCTAGTCTTGCCTTCTGTTGTTACAACATAACATGAAAATATGAGATGATCATGTCCCTGACGACTTTTTAGTAGGCCAGCGTAGTCAACGAGGATGAATGTGCTGTTTTTGCAAACATAGATCAGATTTCTTCTTGTTCATCTCTATAGCTTCGGCTGTAGCTATAGGAGACGTAATCGTGTGCCTTTGGGCAGATTGTTTGGTACTCGATATACAACCGTAAATGAATAACTCGTCTATTTTGATGCGCTGTTCATTATTCACTAAATGAGATCAAATGGCACCACTAATTCATTTAATTACCCTTTTTCTAAGCCAAACAGGAACACGTTCACGAGTCAGTAAGGATAAATTCCTCAGAGTTCGACCTATATAACTAGCTCCACATGAGCAGTTGAATTTGTATACCCACATTAGTGTGGCCATCATTTGTAATTTATCTTTAGTGCACTACGTCAGTCGGTCGATCGGTTTTCGACATAGAACTTTGCACATATGTGCGGCAGTTCAAGTCGCCACACTCCCTCCATGTAGCACACAAAGGAAGAGAAGAAAGTAGAAGAAATGCATAATACAGACAGTAAACAGAGGTGTGGGACAAAGGAATAGTAATAACGAAGAACAAAACAGTTTAATTGGAAATCATAAGTCACAAGGAGTGGATGCATCTGCGCCAGGCATTGAGAACGATTTTGAGCCATATCACCAATTGTTTCCAGCTATTGGCTTTTACCGTCCCGAGGACCCCAACCAGGAATTCTACACCTTCCTACGTGGCTGGCTTAGACTAACTGTTGTAGATTTCAGTGACTGGTGCCATGTTTTCGTTTGACCGCCACTGTGTCAGTAATGGTCTGTTTGAGAAACCGATGTGTATTTCTGCAGCACTGGAAGTTCTTTCAGCTGATCTGATCAACCTACGGCTCAATATATCACTTTTGAATGGCATCCCTGAATAAAGCCTTTTCTTATTTACAGTGTCACACTAAGTCTTATCAGATCTTTTGGAAATATACTTCTTTACAAATTTGGTAGGATAACCATTTTGTAACAGGGTACTTTTAAGATTTTCGATTTCCAATACAATCCTTGGTAGGTAAGCATCTAATTCTCTGACTATCATAACTAATTCTATTCCGCTTGTATTGTATAGGTATGAAACTATGTAAGCAGATGTATAGTCCTATCCACGTCGCTTTTAAGTAGACATTTCTGTTTTACGTGTCGTCTAACAATTTTGGTAAGAAGAACATCCATAAATGAAATGGTACCATGATATTCTTCGTCCCAAGTGAAGTTAATTGCCACGTCCATATTATTATAGACTTGCATCAAATGTTGTTTATCTGAATTATTTCTACAAATGGTGAATAGTAATAATGTTCAAGTTTGCGTAACCTCTCTCTTAGAAGACCACTTTCTAATTTACCTGAGAGGAAGTAAGTTAATAAGGGACCTAGAGAGGAGGCCATAGCAACCTCAACTCTCTGACGGTAAAACTCCTTGAAAAATAATTCCATATTAGTTTGTTTATTATATGTATCACACAGTGAGTGAAACAGTTTAATTTACTGGATGACAAGATTTCGAACAAAATTTATTGTTCATAATCATTTCATCAGTTATAATCACACGACTTCGAAACCTGAGTTTTATAGCCTTCTTTGTTCCCTCCTATTTGTCGTTGTTAGGGTAGTAGAATTTTCCAGATATCTGGGTGGACAGGTGTTGAATCATTCCTATTACACGTATTCCCTGTCAGTTGATTCGATACACAAAGCTTCTGTTATCAATCTCTCCCTCCACCCTGTGACATTAGATTTTAAAACTGTCATCTTATCCCACCCATCCTATTGTATGGGTGTGTGTAACTGCATGTGGTGTAGTGCAATAGTTGAACTATTCTCTAGATTTCTTATCTTATTTGGATCAACCAATCTAGATTTTGCTAAGTTTTTATGTTCAGCTAGTCTGACTGACTGACCCTGTTCTACTAGTTTGACCTATGTATTTGACCTGACAATCATTCAAGCAGGGTATTAGATAAACTAAATTGTTTTGTTTTAAAGGCTCCACAGGATCTTTTAACCGAAGAAGCTTGTTTCTAATTGAAATTTTGGGTTTGAATGCCACTTTTATTTCTGCCTTGTTAAGAATTCTGCATAAGGTGTCCGAGATTCCTTCCTTGTATGGAATTACTACTGATGATTTAGATTCCTTATTGTAGTACACTATATTTAACTAACCCTCGACTGTTTGCTCAAAAATCATCTGTACACTATAGGGATTTCTAATTTATGAAAAGAAAATCCTAATTTTCAGCACCAGTATGAACTCAGTGCTTCTCTATAGTTTAGAGAATTGACGTGCTCGTCACCGAAATCATTTCCAACAGACTGCATACTCTCACATCAGCACCATCCCTCAACCCCCACCCTTTACTGGGTACTGAATATCAGATGGCTGGTCAGGAAGCATAAGTATGTAAGTAACGAGGAACTGTGGTGGCAAACACCCAGGAGCCTATTGCTCAATGAATATACAGAAGAAAGTGAAGTTTGAGTGGAGGACATACGGTGAGGAGGAATTCAAGTGACAGACCACACATATTAGGCCGTGGAGTGAAAGGTGAATAGGAATTGACCAGTTGACTGTCTGAAGGTGACATGAAGAAGATCATGTGGGGAGGAGATGAAAGCATATGGGTGGTCCTTGTGCCAGCTCAAAGTGATTTCAGAGGACCAATTGGAATGCAAACGGCTTGTGAAAAAGCATTTGAAGATTCACAGTTACTGATTCCCATCATGTACGTTTCACCGATGATCAGAAATTATTCGGTCTTCATTAAATAAAACAGAGATTTTTCCCAAAAGTACAAATAAAAGTCAACTGAATCATCGTTTCTCGTAATTTAGAATACTGAGTACAACATTCGAGCGTTTCCTGACATCCCAACAGCCACCTGTTGCCTACACAATTCCGACAGTGGTGTTCACATGCAGAAGTTAGACTTGAACAAGTTATCTGAGAATCTTCATGCAATTCTTCACATTAATAAACTTAAACAAAGCAAGAACAACAATTGTACCAGGATAATATGAGCTCATCTTTTATTATTTCGAGGATTCTTCTCAAATGGTTACAACCTGAACGATAAAAAATATGAATTACATTACATTAAAGATTTGAACATACTTTTCCACGATCACAAGGAGTAATTGGTAGGAAGTAAAAGTAACATTAGTCCGGAATGATTTAACTAATTAAGAGTTACAAACACTGACTATTTATAGAATAATTAGACGATTAGGCTTGGAAAAAAAAAGAGTTGCGTATATATATGTGTGTATAGAAACAAGGTTTAGCTAGAAAGAGCATAACAAAAAAGTAGATTACGTAACTAAAGAAAATGCTTTATCTAATTGGTAAAAGTTGGAATTCATGAGCCATTGAATTGGATCCCAGTGGCTGAATGGTACACGAGCTTGCCTTGTGACCGGAAAGTCCTGGGTTCGAATCCCAGCGGGTGCGTACTGCCGATGATTCCAAAACTAGGATGAAACAGCAGTTGTCCAGTACTCCCTGGTTTTCAATGGTTCTCTAACTTATATCAGTCCGTGATCAACTCGTAAAAACTTTATCTAATAGCCAATAAAAAAGAAAAGAACAAGGTACGATGAGTCATGTTTAGATAAGAGAGAGTAGAGTTTTCCAGACAAGAAAAAGGTGACACATACAAGTTGTATATTTTGTTATCACCAGGGCAGTGCAAGATTCACCACTGTCTCTTTCTGCGTACATGGATTTGGTTTAAGTCGTTTGATAGCAATTGCTTCAGCAAAGCGTAGCAAGCTAGGTTTCTTTTGCTTGTTGATTATTTTGAATGACTACAAGTTGTCTACATTATGACTAGTGTCTAATAGATGACGCGCAATCGCAATGTTTAATACTTGTGGACCTTTCAGTCTCAGGTTCTTTGGTATGTGTTCAGAAATGCGGACAATAACCCTTCTCTCTGTTCTTCCAATGTATGTGCTTTGGCACGTACATGTAAATTGGTAGACACAGTTGGAGGTAACATGAGGTGGGTATTTGTCCACTTTTGATTGTCTCAAACAACTAGTTGTTTGATAAACACATACAAGCTTGGCGGCTGGATATGTTCTTTTCAGGGCAGCGTTCAGTCTGCATCTTATTCTACTAGCAGTATCATCACCTTTGAATGCAAGCTGCAGAAAGATAAGCTTTTCCCCTACTGTGCTGCTTTTCACTTTTCAACATGACGTCTCCCATACTTGTCGATGAACTTTTGTAGGTAACCTTTGTCACTTAGGCATTTCTCCACAATGGATAGCTCTGAGAATCTCCTGAATTGATACATTTTAGTTCAGAAAACACAACAAAAAACTACAGACACAGTCATCTGAAGTAAACAAAAGTCTTCCTCGGACCTCACCTATTTATTTTGTATATCAATGAGTTATCTCTGCTCACCGATTCCCCTATATACAGATGACTTACAAATCTGGAGAGAGCTGAAGCGCAACAGTGATACGCTCACGTTGCAAGAAGATCTCAACAAATTGTCAGAGTGGTCCAGAGAATGGATGCCCCCGATCAATGTAACGAAATGTTCAACCATGCGCATCGGACATGCAAACATCAGCTCCTACGAACTAGAGGGAACAAAACTCCTATCAGTTCGGACTCTTTGGGATTTAGGTGTCATAGAAAGTCACGATTTAAAAACTACAGCACACTGTTGCGCGGTGGATGCACGTAGTTTCAGATCCTTATGGCAATTCGAAGAGAATCACCAGAGATATGTCCACCTCCTTATATACATCTCTGGGGAGGTCGACACTGGAAAACTGTATCCAGGCGGCCAGTCCTTGTCTTAAAGGGGATTCATATATTCTAGAAAGAGATCAAAGGAAGACAACACGTATGGTTCTCAGCATGACTAACTTATCATACGAGGAACGATTAGACACTTCAAATCTCTTCTTCCCGTCATACTGTGGGCAGAGAGATCTCATTACAGTGTTTAAAATTTTAAATATTGACTACGGACCTGACCTATTCTCCCTATACCTTCCCACCTGGTCGGAACACCTTAGAGAACATTGCAGGAGAGTTCGAAAGCCAAGAAGAAACCACACTGCTGTGCAGTACTGGTTTTCACATCGAGTCATAAACTTCTGGAACCGACTCCCATTAGAAGCGGCATCTGCAACCGCAGCTGATTCATTCAAGAAGGGTTTGAACAAGCACAGAAGTTTACTAAAGAAGGATTAACATGGGCGCAGCCTTCTATTCTCAACCAATCAATCTGAAATCTGTTATTTCAACAGTTTTATCTAACTAATCGAAATCATCAAATCATCCTGAGTAAATTTCATGCGAAAGATCATTTACCAGAAACTAAAACTCTGTAATTAGAATTTGTCTGGAAACATATTCTAAATGAACTGGATTATTGACTACAGAGAGAGTAAACATTACCAATTGATAATCAACTGTTTACTGTTCTGTTTACACTGGATTCATATTTCATGTACGTAAATAATTCTTTCCAAAAACTAGTGTCCATTCTGTTCCATGCAGCAAGTCTTATATTGATTTTATTCATTCCAATGTCTAATCATCAATATTTACTCATGCATATATATAAGTGAAGCAAGAATGTTATGCGAGTTATTGGATATAAGTATAAAACTTGGAAATGCCATGCAATGGCCCAGATTTCGGAGATGGGAGCTGAAGTGTTCAAATTTTTGTTGAATATGGTATTCCAGGACGCTGAGGATCAGAATAAGCTTCTTTCCAGGACCAGAGGACAGCTAGAAGAAAGAAAAAGGAATCCAAATTCCACGAGCGAAACGTAGCGCTTCAGGAAGGTAACCCATTATTTGGGGATTCTGATTACACTGATGGGTAACCTTATTTGTTAATACCCAGAATTACAGTTTACACCCCCCTGCAGTTCGCAGAAATCTACTTAAAACTTTCGACAGTTTTACTTTTTCGTGTATAACTTTCTTGTCCTTGATTTTTCGGGGATTCTGGTCGCTCTAAGTCCAAGGCAAGTTCTATGAAAAAGCCTGACTGGTGCTGGTATGACAACACCTATGGCCAGGAAGCGAAATGTTGCCGAAAACCTTGTAATTTCGGTTATGTCTCTAAGTCTGTGGGAAACTATCCCGCCGGCATGCGTTAACGGCAACCGTCGCCGGTGGCACTAGCCGCCTACTTTATATCCATGATGTGATCAGCCAGACCCAATATTTAGACGACACAGGCGCCGAAGTCAGCGTCCTTCCTGCTACAGCAGCAGATCGACAGAAGGAACCTACCTTCAACTTACAGGCTGCAAATGGAAAACCAATTGCAACCTATCGTAGGAAATACGTCTATCTGAATGTAGGTTTACGCAAACCTATTCAGTGGATTTTCCTTATCGCTGACGTCACAATGCCCATCATTGGCACGAACCTACTTAATCATCATGATTTACTGGTAGACGTCCGCCAAAAACGACTGATTGACAATATTGCTAGTCTGTCTTTAAAAGGCATCACCTACATAGGCCCCAGCTTGTCACTCGTGGAGATAAAGGCAACCCTTGATCCAACTTTTCAACCGATTATTGACAAATATCCGGAAATTAATTGCCCGTCTAACGATCTACCATGCATGACCAGCAATGTTATGCACCACATCATAACCTCAGGATACCCCGTGACATCTAAAGCACGACGATTTGCTCCTGACAAACTGATAATCGCTAGAAATGAGTTCGACCATATGCTATTCCTTGGCATCATTCGGCCATTGAATAGCCCATGGGTATCCCCACTGCATATGTTACCGAAAAAGGATCACAACGATTAGCGACCCACTGGTGATTACCCGGCGAGTGAACGCCAAAACAACCCTTGATTGCTACCTATTGCCTCACATACACGACTTGACGGCAACATTATCTGGCACAACTATATTCTCTAAAATAGACTTGGTTAAAGCGAATAACCAAATCCCGATGGCAACGGAAGATATTCCGAAAACGGCTATCATTACGCCTTTCGGACTTTTTGAATTTCTACGTATGCCATTTGGTCTCCAGAATGCAGCACAAACATTCCAACGCTTCATCGACGAAGTATTTCGCGGTCTCGACTTTGTATACGCATAGTTAGACGACTGCCTCATTTCCAGTCCAGACAAGGAAACTCACCTTAGACACTTGAACTTGGCATTTGAAAGGTTACGCCTACATGGTGTTACTATCAATATTCAAGAGTGTCAGACAGGCGTTGACTCACTCAACTCTCTGGGTAACACTATTGACTGCCAGGGAATTTGGCCACTGGCTACTAAAGTTGAGGCGATACGGAACTTTCCAGAGCCACAAACAGTGAAAAGTCTTCACACCTTTTAACGGCTTGGTAAGTTATTACCGACGGCTTATTCCCAACTGTGCGTCTATGATTCAGCCATTAACACACCTTCTTCGAGGGAATAACAAGTCCATCGAACTTGACGCGTCTGCTCGAAATGCTTTTACTCAGGTTAAAAAAGCTATCGCGGATGCCACACTTCTAATGTATCAGGATCCAACGGCACCGTTAAGTATCTCGGTTGATGCATCAGACACTGCAATCGGCGTAGTTCTACAACAACTAGTTAACAAAGAGTGGCAACCACTCGCCTTTTTCTCTAGACGCCTTCAATTAGCTGAAACGAAGTACAGCACATTCGGCAGAGAACTTCTGGCTATGTACTGTGCTATACGTCATTTTCGACATTCAGTGGAGGGTCGTGAATTCATAATTTTCACTGACCACAAACCTCTGATGTACTCTCTGAACTCGACTTCAGATAAGTATTCACCTAGGAAATCACGACAACTGCATTACGTTTCACAGTTTACATCCGATATTCGTCATGTATCCGGAGTGAACAACATTGTGGCAGATGCCTTGTCGCGCGTCTGTTCCCTCACCCGAAAAGATGGCATAGACCTTGTGAAACTGGCTCGTCTTCAAAAAGAAGATACCGAGCTTCAATATGAGTTGTCAAAAACAACTCTACAATAAGCCAAGAAACCCTTAAGTATGAGAAGAGATACTATTCTGTGTGACATTTCCATGAGTACTCCTCTGCCCATCGTGCCGCAAAGTTATCGCCGTAACGTCTTCAATACGTTGCATTGATTATCCTACCCAGGTATTCGAACTACCGTCAAACTCGTAACTAGTCGGTTTTGTTGGCCTGGTATTGATAAGGAAGTAAGGGAATGGGCACACACATGCTTAGTTTGTCAAAAGTGCAAGGTGGTGAGACACACCAAAAGCCCTCTTGGTACCTTTCATATCCCTGATGCCCATTTCGAACACGTTCATATAGATTTAGTTGGCCCCTTTCCTGAATCTCATGGATATACATATATCTTAGCCTGCATCGATCGTTTCACATGATGGCCTGAAGCAGTATTTCTCAAGGATGTATCTGCTGAAACAGTCGCACGCGTCTTTGTAGAAAGATGGATCGCAAACTTTGGACGCCCATCTTCCATAACAACTGATAGCGGGCGGCAATTCGAAAGCGGCTTATTCTTCGCCCTGACTAAAATCATAGGTTGCATGCGTTTCCGAACAACAGCCTACCATCCTCAGGCTAATAGTAAGGTAGAACGTCTACACAGACAGTTGAAAGCTGGTTTATCAGCTGCAAACAATACTCATTGGACTGAATCACTTCCGTTAGTTCTCCTAGGGATACGAAACGCCTTGAAAACTGATGCTGGTTGTACTACCACCGAGTTAGTATATGGCGCGACACTACGACTGCCAGGTGAGTTTGTTTCTCCCTCGAGCTTCCCACCAGCGTTAGATCACTCCTCATACGTCAGCAGGCTTACAAACGCAATGCGTTCAGTTAGACCTGCTCCCCTTCGACCACAGTCCATTGATGTCTTTGTTCACCCCTGTTTAAAAACTTCTTCACAGGTATTTGTTCGTCGTGACTCTGTGCGTCGACTTGTGGAACCCCCATACGACGCACAATACAAAGCAATCAAACGTATGGATAAATTCTTTGTCTTAGACAAAAAAGGCCGCGAAGACACCGTCAACATTGACAGTCTGAAACTGGCTTAATTGGAAGGTAATCCCATTATCCTAGAGCTAAACGTGTAACAACAGAAGACAAGGGGCCAGGCAACAGATCAGTTTTATTACGAAAACCAACAGGTATTTATATGTATTTTATGTACATTGATAGGCTTCTGCCCGCAGAAAGAAGGCGGTCTTCTGATTGGTTGTTTGCAAACAAACGCAGTCTTCTGCTTTCTCGTTTTCGATATTTCTGGGAAATGCGAGCCACTTGTCTGCGAATCATATTTGTCCACGTCTAGGTCACCTGTGATCCGTTGTTGAATCAGCCTAGATTAATTTCTACCAATCAGCGTAGATCAATGTCTACCAATTGGCTAGCAGCTTGCTCTCACCACAAACGTACCCGATAATCCACAAGTAATTGAATATCCTTTAGTCCTTGAAAAACTCCGTAGCACGGCGAAAGCCATCGAACCTTCTTTTGAACCCTCTAAGAAAACGCGTTCTGGACGTAACGTTAGATTCCAAGAATACCTTCACATCTATATCACATAACTGAGTGGTGCGATTCACTATATAGTTGACCTAATTCACAGTCATTGCAAGGTATTTTGTAAATTATATTATTTTGTCTAATTGGGTCCACCGGATCTTTTAGCCTACAGAGCTTCTCCCTAAGTTAGTACGTTTAAATGCCACCCTAACTCCTGCTTTATTGAGAATCCCACATAGGGCCTCAGATGTCACCCCCCCAATAAATGGTATGTTATGTGAGTACCTTAATATGGTTATGAGCAGCAACAAATTGTGCTCGAAACGTGGTCGTATCAGTAAATCTTACTGTATAACAACACCTATATAAAATAAAATTTTATCCATATTGGAGAATTATACTCCACCACAGTGCCCAAGTTTTATGCTTACATTGTCCACAGAGTTTCTTGTTTTTATGTATTACAGCTTGCAATCTCTACATACTGACTGATTGATCCATCGAGTGGAATCATCAGCCCTGATATCCATCTAATGAGACACTGTGATATCCATCAATGTCTGACCCAATTCTACCTATCATGTGATGATGATGATGAACTGATGAGGACTTAAACGACGTTAGTTGACAGTTGCTAGGAGTACGAAGATAAGAGATATTCGGTTCAAAGTCTCTCTTCTCAAAAGAACAGAGAGCAGATTTCAGAGTAATTAGAAGAAATACAGAGTTCATTGTAAGTAAACCCGCCAAAGACAGATGTATAGTGTTGTTAGATTGAGGCAAATACGGGGTAAGAAAAACGCAATCTGGTTTGATTTTGAATGATCAAAGAAAAATCAATTCTATTTCACAGGTCCTCATCAGCTGCACAACACTACCTGAAATTACAATGGTTGTATAGATTGATAATAACATACTTTAATGTTTAAGTGGTAGTAGAGAAAAAATATTATATAAAATTGACGCATCCAAAATGTAAGCAGCGTTAAAATTGTTAGTTTAAATTTTCATCATCAATTTAAACGCTTTCAAAGTAGAAAAGAGAGAGGAAAGCTAAGAAAGAAAGAAAACAGAAAAAATAACTAATGATAATGTACATAAAAATCTATAAATGTCTGTTGACTTTCTCAATAAACGATCTGTTGCTTGACTCTTGCCATCTGTTGTCACATTTTTAAGTTTGTAAAAGTGGAAATGAGTACAAAATTTCCCATCCTACAGTATGAAAATATAATTAATGTAGTATAATTAAAGGAAATGAAAAGTATGTTTCTGCAATTTGGAAAAAAACTGATGACTTCTACAATTTCTTTAACTGCACCAGTAAGTATGATTAATCTTTCATTTCATTTCTGAAGGAAGAGTCACTCGTCACTTGAAATCTGTATGCCAACCGATCTGCTTCAGCATATAACTTTCAACAACATAACAGCAATCAAACGGGATAGCTTTACTTGGCGCCTAAATGCTTCATAACCTACAAATGTGTAATGAATACAGAAATAACAGGAAATCACCTTTACCAGGGAAAATAATTGCTTACATATTTTTTTTAATATTTTGATGTACAGTTAGATTCCACACCGTATATTCAGTACATGTATGGAATTTTCAGCATGGATATCGGTAGCCCAAATTCAGGCCGACCATAGATATGGGGTATGCGCCGGCAGGGGATCGAACCCCGGAACATGTGCATGGTCGGCGGGAGTCCTAACAAATGTGCCACCAACGCACATCTATCATATTATCAACCAAGACATCAAAAATCAACTATTCGAGTTTTGGCATGTAGGGATTTGATAGATTGGTTACAGGATATCCTAATGGGTTAACATCCGTTAGAAAAATTTGGAAAATCAACACTCGACGACTGGAAAACTGTTTCGTCCTAGCCTCCGAAAGGACCTATAAATATTCTCTAATGATGCGTCTATAATCTCTTCCAACCATTCC